>CAKNYM010028182.1:106569-126714 GCA_932195095.1 Andricus curvator | reverse complement strand
CATACCATACCATACCATACCATACCATACCATACCATACCATACCATACCACGTTGAAAAAACCAGTTCTCGTCAGATCACTGAAGTTAAGCAGCGTTGGGCGCGGTTAGCACTTGGATGGGTAACCATTCGAGAAAACTGAGTGCTGTTGGCACATCGTGGGTGTGGTGAGCCCACACTTGTAGTTATTTACTACAAGTTATCAACCTAGAAACACTACCCGAATCGGTTAGTGTCACGCCTACCCCGAAAGGGAAATGGCTTAATGGTATACATACATGAACACTTTTATTTGCAAATTCATTTTTTCATTCGATTGAAAATTTTTTTTCTGAAATTTATAGTTCAAAATAATAAAATAAAAGTAGATAGTTACACGTTAATAACAAGAAGGTGGAATCAGCCGTAGGGTCCTCCAGTCCCTTTAAATCACCAGAGGCAGATGGCTCTACCCAGCGCTTTTACGAAAAGGTATGGATTTCGCAGTCAGCTTAACTTCTTTTATCCTATAAGCGTTGGAGAAGCTGGTCGAGAGATATATTAGGGATGAGGTGCTTTTAGTTAAGGCAGGCTGCTCAGTAAAAACTGTGCTCCATGCTGCCGTGTCAAAATTGAAGCAGCATCTGTAACAAAGGGGTATGCTATGGGTCCCTTCTTGGATACACATGGTTCCTTCATCAATATTTCTGCAGAAGTCATCGGTCGAGAGGCTTCGAGGTCTGGTGTGCCAGACAAGCTAGTAAGATTGATGTACTATATTCCACGAGAGAACGAATTTCTGAAACGACCAAATTTCGTTTTCTGTGGGCAGCTTGTCAATGAAGGGGAATCGTAGGCGTAAGTATTTGGCTGGAAAGTTTCTTCATATTTATGGCCTATTTTAACTGTCACGTACGGTCCGCTCATCTGGCCCTCTGTGATGCTACAAAATATTTAGGAAAACACTTGGGTCAGTCTATTTGAAAAAAATTGTGTCCTCCTTTAACAACGATTGGCTATTGAAAGAACAAAAAACAATTGCTCACAGGGAAGTGTCCTGTCGCCCCTCCTATGGTGCATTTCAGTGGACGGCCTCCATCGTAGTCTAAATGAAGAGGGCTATTATACTCAGGGCTACGCAGATGACTTTGGAATCTTAGTCAGGGGGGCTCATCTTAAAACGTTGATGGGTCTTACAAGATCGGCGCTGCACATCGTAGAGCTCCGGTGCGATAACTAAGGGCTGTTGGTAAATCTGGAAAAGACTAGCCTGGTCAGTTTCACAAGAAGTTAAGAAGTGCCGAAGGTTGACGTTACTGTACTTTTAGGCGAGAATATGACGTTTTCAGATTCGGTTAAATATCTGGAAGTGATCATAGATAGAAAACAGAACTGTGCAAAGCACCTGGAGACCCAGTGCAGGAAGTTTGTCATAACTTTTGGGACGGGCAGCAGAGCCTTACAGTTGACGTGGTGTCTAGAGCCTAAACTCCTTGCATGGCTGTACTCTGCTGTCCTTAAACCAAAGCTCCTATATGCGGCCGTGGTCTGGTGGCCATGACGTAATGGGACGCCTGGCAATAGTAAATAGATGGACTCGCGGGACTAGGCACACTAGGCTCCCAAGTGGCATCAGCACACTGCCGATTCTAGAGACAAGGCAAGGAAAAATAACAAAACGCTTCAACATCACCAACACTTTCCGCGTCTGCATTCCAAACAGGCATATGTGGGAAGAAACAGGTAACCCGCTACTCCAAGGGGGAATCTGGTTTACAGATGGCTCCGAGGGAGAGGGAGGGTCAGGAGCAGGAATCTATGACAGCTCGAGAAGAATGGGTATAGGGATCCCCCTTGGGCGACATGCTACTGTCTTTAGGGCGGAGGTGTTGGCATTAAACAAACATGCAGAAAAAATCAAAGTGGCTCTCATATGAGTCCCTGCTCACACAGGGATCAAGGGCAACGAATAGGCGGACCAGTTGGCAAAATGCGGTGCAGCAATTGAATACATAGGACCGGGACCGGTACTTGGGACTAGCGTCTTCCTGCATCGCGATGGCCATTAAAAGCTTGATCCGAACGTAGCACCGGAAATACTGGGAACAAATCCAGCGTTGCCGAAAGGCGAAAACTATCCTGGGCTGTACGTGCATTATGGACAGAAGAAGGAAACTCTTGGGGTTGCCCAAGAAAGTCATAAGGACAGTAGTTCAGATGCTCACAGGGCACAACCACATGAACTATTATATGCACAAAATGGGGTGTAACCTCACGACAAAGTGCAGGAAATGCGGCAGGGATTATGAAACGTCCCTGCATCTCTTATGCGAATGTCCGGCATTAGTTAGGCTCAGGCAGCAAACCCTTGGGGGCCATTTTATGAAACCTGAGAAAATTATAACGCGATCAATGATTGATATACTGGGCTTCACTAATAGGTCTGGGGTGAACTACTGAGAGCGAATAGTTAAGGGTGTGGCACAATAGGCTCTTTAGCTTGATCACCAGAGATTTCCCATAAGAAAAAAAACACGTTTTTGTAAATTGTATTCAGAATCCTCAATATTAGCTGAATCGAGTTCAAACTCAATATTTTTTGTCACAATGAGCTACAGAATACGAATAAAATATTACTTTTAAAATATCACCCCCATAACTGTCACTTTGTACGGTCCCAAATAACCCCGTAAGTGAAAAAATGGGATTTGCGAGTTTTTGGCGCTAATTATGATTTTTTGCCGTTTGTTTTTTGAGCAAATTGTTTCTAATAAATAAAATACTACTTAATAATAATAATTAGATGTTAACATACATTTGTTAAACAATTTATTATTGTTTTTAGCAATTTTTTCTTATTAGAATAAAGTTAGAAAGTCGCGCTTTTTTGTAAAATTTGCAACTTTTCGTCCACTTTTCATGTGGAGTGAGTTCATATTTATCTTATTTCAGCAGAAATAATTTTTTAATTAAATAATTATTGTTTACAGCTATCTTCTTCTTTATTGATACTAGATTAATGGGTTTTTCTGAAATGTTTAACTTTTTGCCACTTAGTAATAATTAATGCAAGTTGACAAAAGTAGTTGTTTAAAAAATTCATTCTTGTTCATAACTATCTTCTCTTGCATACGTGCTAGAAAGTTGCCATTTGAAGAACTAGTCCTCCCACCTACTCCTAATTATTCCATTCTCTGTTTTCTTGAAATTTCCAAAAATTGTTAAAAAAAACTTTTTTCTTTCGCAATCTTCAAAGATCTGAATTTCTTTTCACGTTCTTCAAAATCATTTCGAATTTTAAATTGCAAACCAGTCTTTTCAAAACTTCTAAACCTTCAAAATATCTTTTAAAATAATCTAAATTTTCCTCAAAATGGTTTTAAAATTCTGAAAAATAAAAAAATGGACTCTGGAGAATCTGTGTTGCTCTTGAAGATATCTTGCATGTTTAAAAAATACCCTAAAATATTCAAAGTCCTTTGAAATACCTTATTATTATTGGCAGATACCTGACGCATTTCTTACACAAATTTGCTGACTTTTAAGCTTTTTTTCAAAATTGTTGACTTTCCTTAACTATACTTCAAACTTTCCAAAATAAAAAATTGGAAATTTAAACTTTTTGGTAATGAAAAACTGGAAATTTTTAGAATCAGGCATTCAAAAGTGCTTAATTGCCGCTTTGAATTTGATTCACACTGAATTTTCGACCCGAAAAAGACGAATTTAAAAAGAAAATACATGAAATTTCAACTAAAAAAAAATCAATTTTCAATCAAAAATGGAAATATTACATTTTCAGTGAAAAATGACGCGTTTTGAAAAAAAATAGTTAAATTTGAAAAAAAAAAATTTTTAATTGAAGAAGCGAAAAGAAAATTCATATTTCTATCGAGTTTGTTTTTTGGGATTGCTGAACATTTTTTTGGCAATATTAGCTAGAGTCTTCGCAAGGTATCTGAAGTGATTATTTTTTATTCGATTTTTTTTTGGCTATTTCAGTTTAAGGGGGCCTAGATAAGTTTAATGAAATGCGGCAGAGGTGTTTTTTTTTCTTTTTTTGATCAGGACTTCCAAAAGTAGCCAAATATTCTGATATGCTTAAATTCAGGCTAAGTGCATAATTTTTTTAAGAGTAGTTTTTAGGAGATGGAAGCTGTATTTTAGAAATTAATTTGTGCATTTTTGGAGAGGCCAAAAATAGCCCAAAAGTAGGGCATGAAGAAAATGTCGAAATTCCGTTGTGGAGCGTGGTCGCTTTTTCCAATTTAGGTCGACTTACAGAAAATATTTGTTCTACGCAAGGCCATAACCAGAAAAAAATTTTTCGAGAAGTGATTTGAATGACGAAAAAATTTCTGGGGAAGGGGGGATTTTAAGTATCACATCGGAAAGAATATGTATATTATGTACATGTTTCAAGAATTTCCGGGGGTGGGGGTCAAGTCCAATAGATCTCTCACATAGCTGCGGCCTCGGTTATACGCTTGCTGGATGTCGGTGAATCCAGACACGGAAATATCTGAAGGTTCAGTGGGTGATGAATCTCGCCGATATGAAAAATTGTAAGCTGTAAAATAAATAACCTGTTTTCGTTGAATTTTTAAAAGTCATTCATTACGAAAAATCAAGACAGGTGCAAAGTGAAGAGTTTGGAGTGGAATGTTAGAGATGGGGAGTGGGATTTGGGGGGATCAATCAGTTTGGTTAGTATATAAGTGGATATCTTCCAAAACATTTCACCGTCACCGTTAAAAAAATGTTCAAGAGTTACTGCTGAATTCTACAACGCTGAATCTGCCCTGCATCAATGAAGATCATCATTCTGTTTCTTCCCTGTATGGGTTTCCTTCCCTGCATTGTTTCAACTAGTAAGTGCAATGTAATAAACGTAATATTAAAATTCAAGTATATTCTTTTTATTAATATTATCATTACTACTAACCGTGATTTTCTTTAATTCTGCACTTTGAATATGGTTAGACATTTAAATTGGTTGGTAAGGAAATGTCCGTAAAATTAGCCGCAGACGGAGAAATCGGTAACACACAGGTATCACAAGTGCTTATACATTTGTTGAAAGATATTCTTTTTCATAGACTTTTGGTCGCTGCAACCGATCCAAAAGCAAAAGCTTTCTATCACGTCATACTCTTACATATCGGGTATGACATTTTTGAACTCAATTGTTTCATAAAACTGACGTAAAAGAAGGATCTTGCTTTTGAATTTTGATTCAGGTAGCTAAAACCTATGGAAAATTATACGTCTCTACCTTGAGAAATTTTTATAGAATTAACTTTGCTGGGTTTTTAAGCAAAATCATCATTTCCAAATGTTGCATTCAACTTAGTGAAAAATCTATACTAGTGTTTCTGAAAGTGTGGAAAACTCATCAAATCAAGAGCAAATCTTACTAATCTCTGAGTCAAGTATGTTTTCAAAAAACCGGAATTTTTTTTCAAACCTTTACAACATTGGGCCTAATCGAGATATTTATTATTTTCTTTTTGATTCTAATAGCGTTTATTGTCTTCTTTCGAAATCAGCCAATAAATCAAAAACCTACCTCCAAATTGTTTGCTAATTTTTCTTGAAACTCGTGCTTCGGTAATAAAGATGTCTTGTAAGTTTTATGCTTGCTAAATGACTTTTTTAGCCAGGACAATTCTTTTTTCTAACAATCGAATTTTCTACTTCTTTTTGGAAACAATGATAGACACGAAAAAATGTTGAGATAAAAGTTTGCACGTCTAAAAAGTTAGATGAATAATTCCGCTTGTTCTTTTCCGATATCTTTCATGAAAAATTCAAAAATTTAATTTAAAAAAAAAATTCTCCCGGCCTCAAAAACGGTTTATCCGGCATGAGTATCAATTCAATTTTCATGGGTGACCTTTTCGGAAGTATATCCGCACACCTGACAACAATTCACTAATTGATTAGTGAACGTAATCACTAACACAAAACGAAATAACTAAAGAAATCTTTTTCTATTATTATTCCATCAGTGATATTCTAAAAAAAAGCTATTTCATCAGGTTAACACTTGATTATCAAATAAATGAACGAAATTGTAGAATGACTAGTTTTTTATGTCAGTATTTCTTGACAGAATTATAAGAATAACTCCCAGATTCAACTTCTGCTAAAATATTTGCCTTCGAAGAATTTTTTGTTCATAAAAACGAATTTCCGGATTTTTCTGGGCAACAACGAAAGATATAAGAGAAATTTAGCATAACAGTTTTCGCATCTAAAAAAGTTGATATGTATGGCTTCGTTATACCGGGTGTCCAAAAAGTCCCGGGACGGCTGAATATTTCCTCAGGTAAGATATTTTTCAAGGCGGTCAAGGTCATTCTTGAAGGAACTTTCAACAAGGAATTCTATGGTGACCTTTATTTTGATCTTGACCATGACCTTCACGGTCATTTCAAGGTCAAATTGATTTTTTAAAATTGGAACCTCTATTTTTGACCCCGGGAACAGAGAGAGCGGAAAATTTTACGTCTAAATATGACCTTGAAAAATCGAAAATTTCACCTGGAAAGGTCATGGCAAGGTCAAACAACTTACAGCAGGATGACTCAACCAGCATGCATTTATGAAGAAAATGTTCCACGCAAGAGTTCTAGCATTTTATACTCCCGATCGATTGGTGACTTTGACCTTGTCTATGACCAGAACCTTCACCAGGACATTTTCTTCAAAAATGCACGCCAGTCGAATCATCCTGCTGCACGTTGTTTGACCTTGCCCTGACCTTTCCAGGTCAAATTTTCGATTTGTCAAGGTCATATCTGAACGTAAAATTTTCCGCTCTCTCAGTTCCCGGGGTCAAAAATAGAGGTTCCCATTTAAAAAAATCAATTTGACCTTGAAATGACCGTGAAGGTCATAGTCAAGATCAAAATAAAGGACACCATTGCATTTCTTGTTGAAAGTTCCTTCAAGAATGACCTTGACCGCCCTGAAAAATATCTTACCTGAGGAAATATTTAGCCGTCCCGGGACTTTTTGGACACCCTGTATAAGCACGCACATGTAAAATATTGTTGAAAATAAAAGTAGTGGAGTTGTGCAGTGAACCTTCTGTTCCTGTTTTCAAAGTTTGAAAAAAATACACAACATTTTCTGCAAACCCCCACCTTTTTGTAATTTTCGCTATATTCGTAAAAAAATGTGCTAACATGTGGGAGACATCCTACAAATTATATACTGGATGAACCTCGGGCTAAGCTATTTTTGTGAGTGACGACATTGTTTTTCCAGAAAATATAATTCTTGAACTTTTTTCTTAAACGATATCACAAATGAGCTAGAGAAATCTCTTTTGAAACTTTCCTACATATGCAAACATTGATCTAAAAATTGTTTTTCATCTTCCGTTGTTTCCGAATACAATGTAAACATTATATTTTTTGAAAAGAACATGTTCCTTTTTTGGTTGTGAATTTAACTATTTGGTTGAAAATTTTGTCCTTTGGTTTAATTTGAATAATAAGAAGGTTAAGAAGCCTAGCATTATATTTTTTGTTGTGAATTATTTTAGATTGGTTAATAATTTAACTTTATAAATGGTATTCAATGAAAATAGCGATTGTTTTTTCACAAACTTTAGACTTCATTTCAAAGTTTATTTAATGCAGTTTCGTTGATTATAACGAAAAAATACTACACTCGTATCAGATTTTCTGTTTTCAAAATTTGGCGAGATTGTGAACATTTTTGCAACGGGTCACAATTTTTAGCACTCGAATGAGATCAATGTCCATATTTGATTTTCTTGGAGGGGGGTGGGTGGCGAATTAGTTCATTATATTTAATTCAATATACCAAATATATAATTATTTGGCTTGAAGATCACTTCGTTTAAGAGACCAGATACAGACCAGATACAGATTATATATTTAAACGATCAATCATCGATTTGTGTAAAAAAATTCATAAATCTCTTTTTGTTTGCAATAAACTAGATCCATCGCAAAGGCAAGATGGACCTCTATCACCCCCATCTTTATGGACATTCGTCATGGACTGGAAGTTACTTTCATGATTGAAGGTACAACATTTAGGGAACATGGACCACTTCGTCATGTTGATATTGGCTGTTACCTGGAGTACATCCCAGATCTATTTATCGCACCAGAGTTTGTGCATGTAACAGTTGTTGATTCTCGTGGGCATCGAAGGAATAA
Organism: Andricus curvator; assembly: GCA_932195095.1. NCBI lineage: Eukaryota > Metazoa > Arthropoda > Insecta > Hymenoptera > Cynipidae > Andricus > Andricus curvator. The sequence goes on along the minus strand of CAKNYM010028182.1, from coordinate 118,533 downwards.
TCGTCATTTCGCTGTATTCACGGAACTTGCACCTAATGCCGGTGATCAGGCTAATCGAATATCCCAGCTTTTCATAAAAAACGGCTATCTTACTTATAGAGCATTTCTATCATTGGATGAGCTAGACAAGAATGGATTACTTAGTCTAGTCTTTGTACGCGCTCTACCTGCAACCGGTAGGTATCACAATTTCAGTGGGGTGCTGCACATTTTTTACCCCGGAAGGTCTAATAATCATAACCAAGTTCAAAAATGACACTGATCATCAGGAACTATTCCATAGGATATCTCGATATTAACAATAATGTTCACATGGAAATTGTGTATTACTTTTTTCAATAGAAAAGCATAATAAACACGTTTGGATAAGTTACTTGTTTCAGTGGTTTTAACTCTCACCTAATTTCATATAAATCTCCACTATATTCCATAAGTATTTATTAGGTGCATGTATTTTTAAGTTTAGACTTCAGAGACATGCGTTTTATATATAAAAATATGCCCTTCCTTGATTAAGGCGCTTTATGCTTGATTATATATTCGTCGATTTATAATTGGTGTAAATAATTTGGCTGTCAATCTGAGAACTCGAAATTGAAAATTATTCAATTTTTAATAATAGGAACATTACAAATTCGAACAATTTTAGGTTTATGTACATAAAAGTGCAATTTTTAAGATTGAAGCCTACATATAAAAATTGAATAATTATGTATAGCTTTCAATTGGAAAGCAATGATCGTTTTATTGGTCTCTCATTTGCATTTTTCATGAGGAATTGGAACTTTATGTAAAGTGTAGCAAATCTGTAATGAGATAATAAGATTGAGAATGCATTCCTCATGAATAATCCTGCTTTTGTGTAATGAATTAGTTTAAAGAAAACAAATGTTCATATTTAAGAAATTTTCATTTGTTTTCACAAGACATTTTTCAATGTGAACTATATACAAACAGAAAACACTTTTCGAAATATTTATGAACGATTTCAGCAAGATTGGTTTATTCTCGTATTTCAAAGCCGCAAAGTATCGAAACATCTAATTTGTCACGTTGCAAACTGATACATGACAAATATTAGAAAGTTAGAATAATAATTTTCAAAGAAGTAATTACAGAATGTAAAAAGCCGTCATTTTTTCATATATGGCATAATTTGTTTAATAACACATATACGTCTACAACACGAAATAGAAAATCCTTGACAACAGATTTATTTTTGTCAATCCAACGCTGTCTCTGCCAAGGCTCTAATTTTCACTTGACTTTAGAATCATTTGAAGTTGTAGCTGAAATAATAAATATAAATAATTTTCTGAAGATTCTTGAGGAGCTTTGAATAGATTTTTCAAGACTTCAGACATTTCAAATCTGTATGTTATTATCCTTACTTCACTGAGCTTGCTATAGACTTTTCTTCCACATTCGACCGAAATGGCCACCTTTTACCCTTGAAAATAGGGGCGAAAGTAGCACATATTTGCCGGAAACAGCATTTGCGGGAAGCATATGCTTCTTCCGCCCCTATTTTAGGGCCAAAAGGTGACCACGGTAGGCAGTGGAATGAAATACTATATGCAACACGGGACGAAAGTAGATTTTTCCCGCGGGTAATTAATTTCTGCGGGAAAAATCTGCTTCTTTCACTCCTTGTTACATAATGTACTATTCAGAGTTCTCGTTATATTAGTAAGGTTCAGCTGTAAATAAATAATGGCTTGCTGTACGAGAAAACGTCAAGAAAGTGAAAGGTTTTATTTTCTCCCAGAGGTTAATACATTTTTTTCTCTCTGAACGAAAATTGGTAGAACTAAACTAATTACTAAAAAATTTTTGCAGATTCGATTAGCAAGAAGTAAGCCACCAAACATTAATAGAAAACTCTTATTTCGATGAGTCTAGATATTTTCCAAATTAATAAATAATAGAAAGAAAATAATTTCTTGATTCAAATGAATAAATTTACTTAGCATTGTATACAATAATTAAGGGTGCCCATCCAATGGCTGAGAAGGGAATTCACATGATGCAAATTAATTTGCACCACATGGAAGGTGCCTCGGCATATCCGTCAACTGAATGGATGCGATCTTGGTGCCTAAGCTCTGCTCCAGGGATCTCACCGTCATTAGAGCAAGACTCAGGCAGAAGAGGAGAAAGGCTAGAGGTGGTTATTGCCTCGGGTGTACAGGATGTCTCTGCTGTGGGGCTGTGATGCAAACTCCCGCCATACAGTGTGGGGGAGCACAAAAATCAATGACAGAGGGAGAGTTTAATCGAATATCTAGCGGGCACAGAGTTTGATATTCTGAACCGGGGTGATACCCCCACATTCCAGATCAAAAACAGGAGTGAAGTTCTCGATTTGACTTTATCTTCGGATGAACTGAGGAGCAAGGTAGCTGGCTGGAGAGTCTCCGATAAGGAATCTCTCTCGGACCACAAATATATCTTGTTTCGTTCAACCCAAGGAAAGTCAGTGGTTTCAGAATTTTGAAAAACCCTAGAAGTACACTTTTGCAAGGAATCGAAAAACATTCTAGAAACAGCGAGGCGCGACACAAGATCCTGGTGAATAACCCGGAAGCTTACCTCAAGATAATAAGGTTTCATGATGGTGAGTTTGCCGAAGAATAAGAAGCAAGGCTGAGCCACCTAATGGAAGTAAACTTTCCGGGTTCTCAGTGAATCCGACCCGACCAAGAGGTGGAAGACTGGAGCCAAGAAAGGGAGAAGGCCGATTGGAATTTTGTCGCCAACGTCGTTTGTGAGGTAATTTTTATTTCAATTTTCGCGCCTAATTGCAATCATAGATGACGCCTGAATTTTTGGGAAAAGACCTATTGCGGAGATTTCTGCCTTGCTCTAATATGCGAATTCTCAGGTGATGATCAGGTCATGCGCAATCCATCTATAATAATTTAATTTAAGGGAGTTGTAGCGCTACGTAGCTAGTCAAAATGAAAACTGTCTTGCATTTGACTTCCGAGGTACCTGGTGTGGCAACGTCACCTCGCGCGTGTTAGTGTATTTACTAAAATAAGCGTAAGGTGTCATATATTTTGAATAGTGCGCTTATAACCTACAATACTACAGGGTATCGCGGTGTTGCCACATCTGCTACGTAATGGCAAATACATCGTAAAACTTCGATGGTTTCAACGTAAAATTAATTTTTTGTAGCATTTGCGAGTATCCTTCGGACAATATTAAAGAGTGAAAATGTTCACTACATATTTTTTTACTATTACAAGTTGTTTCATAAAAATCTGTTTGTCAATTACAAAATGGCGAGTAATTCAATGACGTAAAATGTTAGGATGCCATAAGAACACATGTTAAAAGCCCGATTCCAAAATTATTAATTTCTCTTTACATAGGTAGCAAAGTTTTATCAAAATCTGTTTGTCAATTCGTTTTTGGCTACAACTCCCTTAAGCTGTTACATCAGGTGTAGGGAAAAATTGCGCGGGTCCAGAAATGAAAAGCGAGGGTCTCACGCGACAAGAAGCTCATAAGCTAATTGACGAGTTTCCTGATCACCGCTCTTCATAATTTAGCGGTATTTCAATTAACGCCTTTTGGCGAGTTCTGCTTCAACAATTATAAGAAACCGTGTTGTGATTGATAAATTAAATTTTGAAATTTTAAAGTTTTTCCGGGTTACAATCGTGTGCGAAACTATGAATGTTGCCGACGTTTCGTGAACATTGCAGTTCACTTCTTGAGGGCTGACCTGAAACTGAAGTTTCAGGTTATGTTGTTCTTATATATGTATTCTCTACGATGCCTGTGATTGCTCAGAGAGCCCCATGGTGGGGTCTGATTGAACACGATTGGCGAATCAAGTCTTTTTTTTTAGCCGGGAGGACGGAAAGCCAAATTGGATTGGTATTATAACCATTTGGATGGTGTGTTTGTTGAGAATTCTTCCTATTTGTTCTGTGATACCTTGAATGTAGGGTAGGATTGTGGTCGTTTTTTTCTCTCTTTCTTTAGTAGGTTGTGTTGACTTGTTTTTTTTAGTGTATTTTCTTATCGCTTTAATAATTTATTTGTTTGTGTAATCGTTTTGTATTAGGATTTGTTTAAATTTTGTAGTTCCTTTTGTATGTTATCTTTATTTGTTATGGAGACAGCTCTGTATACAAGGGAGTTGATGACCGATCGCTTTTGAGATGGGTGGTGGTGGGTGGAGGCATTTAGGTATCTGTTTGTATGGGTAGGTTTTCTGTGAACTTGATGTCCTAATGTGTTATCAGATCTTTTGTAAACCTACTAGAAGTAGGTATTTGTGAGACAGTGTTCTATCAAAGTTATGAGATTGGAGGGGGATTTTGCAAAGGATTTAATAATATCGACTGTATCAGAGATTGGTACTTTGGTAAAGAGAGATACTACGTCGAAACATACTAGAATGTCTTGGGGTTGAATGTGAATCTGTTGTATCTTTCTGATGAAGTCAAAAGATTTTTGTACTTGTGCGATAGAATTTCCTGTGAAAGGATTCAGTTTCCTGGCGAGAAAGCGTGCTATATTGTAAGTTGGTGAGTGGGTAAAGTTTTGGCGAGATGGAATTAGTAGGTATTAATTGAGGTATTGTTTTGCTGTCAAGTTTTGAGTTTTTCAGAAGGATTTTCGGTTTGCTGACTCTTGTTTTTGTGGGGTCTTTTTTAAGTTTTTTATATGTATCGTCAGTTAGAAGGTCCATGATTTTGTTGTTATAGACTTCTTTATTCATTGTCACTGTTGTGTGGCCTTTGTTTGCGGATAATATTATGATGTCTTTATTCTGCTTGAGTTCTTTAATTGCTGTTTTTTCTTGTTTTGTTAAATTCGAGGAGGGAAGTTGGGCTTGGCGTAAGATGTTGGCCGCCCTACGCCGTATGTCATTCGCTTTTTCGGGTGGAAGGGTATATATTGTGGATTCCAAATCACTTATAATTTCTTCTTTCGGTATTTTATGTTATGTCATTCAGATAAGGCTGGAATCATTTCATTGCTGAGAGGATGGTTAGAGATGTTTCTTACAATGTTAGTTAATGGTGCGTGCTTTACTGGAAGTAATTCGTCAAATTTTATTTTTTGTTTCTGAGCGCAAAATCTTTAATCCTTTGGGATTGGTCATGGGGCGCTCTGGCCAATCACAGGCATCGTATAGAATACATATATAAGAACAAAATAACCTGAAACTTCAGTTACAGGTCAGCCCTGAAGAAGAGAACTGCAATGTTCACGAAACGTTGGCAACATTAACAGTTTCGCACACGATTGAAACGCGAAAAAGCTTAAAAATTGGAAATTTTAATTCATCATAATGAATCATTGTGAAAGCCTTAAATCTATCGTGTTGCGATTGCTCGCCAGGTATGAATCTTCAAAAAAAAGCTGTGGTAACAATTCAGTGTGACTATTGTTTAAAAAAAGACAAAATGTGCAAATTTGTATTGGAGCGGCCTTTTTATCCATGCCAATGCTGAAAAGTAATAATTATCTATGGGCTCAAGCGAACATCAATTCTCTTTTCGTAGAATTAGAAAAACAAAGATGGCCACGGGTTCGAGTGAACTTTAGAGGTCATATGAATGTCAAAACCATTCTTTAGAACTCCTGAACCTAGTACCTTGTCATGCTTTGCTAATATTGAGGTAATGACCCTTACAAAATACGTTTTCGGATGCGCTTAACACGAATCCGTGGCCTTTATTATGCCTACACGTCACAATCAAGGTCATTTTAAGGTCAACTTCGTTAATGCAAGAGATATCATTTTTTTTACCTCAGATTCTGAAAGAGCGGGAACTTTTACTTTAGGATATATTTTTACCCACGGGTCCCAGTGACCCCTAGAGGTCATGTGAAAGTTAAGTGGATTATTCTAAATTTCCTAACAAGTATCTCGTCTTGGTAACGGGATACAGAGGAAATGACATTCGTATTTGCATTCCCATCCAATGGACAGACATTGTTGCAATTCTGGCGCAATTCTGCTGCAATCGCGCGTGCAGTAAGAGGAAGTGTGTTGCCAGGGAAAGCACTATGTCTGCTGAATATATCTTTTGTTGGCTCCCAAGGCACCTCCACGTGGTGGCGGCGGGCAGCCGGTCACTGGCAAACACAGAAAAAAGTGAGAGTAATCTTTACCTTTATTATAGCGTAAATAGTAATATTTACCTTGATTACAGAGTAAAAATTATACCTGAAACAAAATTTACCCCATTTGGGTAGTTATTACCCTGACGCCTGGGTATTTTCCCAATTTTACCCGCACATGTAAGTTACTTTGACAGCTCATACAATTTGGCACGACCGTCGTTATGAAGTCAAACTTATCCGATTCGTCTGTTTCATTACCCAGTTTCATTACATCTACAGGTCACTGGGACCCGTGGGTAAAAATATATCCAAACGTAAAATTCCCCCTTTTTTAGAATCTGAGGTAAAAAGATGATATCTCTCCAATTAACGAAGTTGACCTTCGAATGACCTTGATCCTGGCGTGTAGGGGTCATAGGGTCACGGATTCGTGATCAGCGCACCTGAAAACGTATATTCCACTTCATTTGGTCGGAGCACTTTTTGATGCACTTCGGGCCCTGTGTAATTTATTTGAAGGCTTTACTGATTTTCAAGAAATTCATGCACACTTTTATTTGTAAATTCATTTTTTCATTCGATTGAAATTTTTTTTCTGAAATTTATAGTTTAAAATAATAAAATAAAAGTAGATAGTTACACGTTAATTATAAGAAGGTGGAATCAGTCGTAGGGTCCTCCTGTCTCTTTAAATCACCAGAGGCAGATGGCTCTACCCAACGCTTTTACGAAAAGGTATGGATTTCGCAGTCAGCTTAACTTCTTTTATCCTGAAAGCGTTGGAGAAGCTGGTCGAGAGATATATGCCGAGGTGTGGTGTGCCAGACCAGCTAGTAAGCTGGATGTACTATATTCCACGAGAGAACGAATTTCTGAAACGAACAAATTTCGTTTTCTGCACGCAGCTTGTCAAAGAAGGGGAATCGTAGGCGTGAGTATTTGGCTGGAAAGTTCCTTCATATTTATGGCCTATTGTAACTGTCACGTACGGTGCGCTCATCTGGCCCTCTGTGATGCTACAAAATATTTAGGAAAGCACTTGGGTCAGTCTATTTAAAAAAAAATGTTGTCCTCCTTTAATAACGATTGGCTATCGAAAGAACAAAAAACCATTGCTCACAGGGAAGTGTCCTGTCGCTCGTCCTATGGCGCATTTCAGTGGACGGCCTTTATCGTAGGCTAAATGAAGAGGGCTATTATACCCAGGGCTACGCAGATGACTTTTGAATCTTAGGCAGGCGGGCTCATCTTAAAACGTTGATGGGTCTTACAAGATCGGCGCTGCACATCGTAGAGCTCCGGTGCGATAACTCATTGCTGTTTGGTAAATCTGGAAAAGACTAGCCTGGTCATTTTCACAAGAAGTTAAGGAGTGTCGAAGGTTGACGTTACTGTACTTTTAGGCGAGAATATGATGTTTTCATATTTGGTTAAATATCTGGAAGTGATCCTAGATAGAAAACAAAACTGTGCGAAGCACCTGGAGACCCAGTGCAGGAAGTTTGTCATAACTGTTGGGATGGGCAGGAGAGCCTTTGAGTTGACGTTGGGTCTAGGGCCTAAACTCCTTGCATGGCTCTACTCTGCTGTCCCTAAACCAAAGCTCCTATATGTGGCCGTGGTCTGGTGGACATGACGTGATGGGACGCCTGGCAATAGTAAAAAGATGGACTTGGGGGACTAGGCACACTAGGCTCCCAAGTGACATCAGCACACTGCCGATTCTAGAGACGAGGCAAGGAAAAATAACAAAACGCTTCAAAATCACCAACACTTTCCGAGTCTGCATTCCAAACAGGCATATGTGGGAAGAAACTGGTAACCCACTACTCCAAGGGGGATTCTGGTTCACAGATGGCTCCGAGGGAGAGAGAGGGTCAGGAGCAGGAATCTATGACAGCTCGAGAAGAATGGGTATAGGGATCCCGCTTGGGCGACATGCTACTGTCTTTCGGGCGGAAATGCTGGCATTGAACAAAAATGCAGAAAAAATCAAAGTGGTTCTCATATGAGTCCCTGCTCACACAGGGATCAAGGGCAAAGAATAGGCGGACCAGTTGGCAAAATGCGGTGCAGCAATTGAATACATAGGACCGGGACCGGTACTTGGGACTAGCGTCTTCCTGCATCGGGATGGCCATCCAAAGCTTGATCCGAACGAAGCACCGGAAATACTGAGGAACAAATCCAGTGTTGCCGAAAGGCGAAAACTATCCTGGCCTATATGTACATGATGGACAGATCAAGGAAAATCTTGGGGTTGCCCAAGAAAGTCATAAGGACAGTAGTTCAGATGCTTACAGGGCACAACCACATGAACTATTATATGCACAACATGGGGTGTAACCTCACGACAAAGTGCAGGAAATGCGGCAGGGATTATGAAACGTCCCTGCATCTCTTATGCGAATGTCCGGCATTAGTTAGGCTCAGGCAGCAAACCCTTGGGGGCCATTTTATGAAACCTGAGAAAATTATAACGCGATCAATGATTGATATACTGGGCTTCACTAATAGGTCTGGGGTGAACTACTGAGAGCGAATAGTTAAGGGTGTGGCACAATAGGCTTTTTAGCTTGATCACCAGAGAAGCTCCAAAGGACTTTCCTCCCATCTTAAAACTAACTAACTACCTAACCTCTACAAATTTGTAACAGTTCCATTTGAATTTCGAATTTGTGCACGGGAATTGTTTTTTTCCAATTTTTATGAATAAAGAGCAGACATTTTTTCGAATGCACACCAAAATGAATGCATTCTTTTTTTGTTTGAGAAAAAAAATGATATTTAGAGGCGGCGCAAGCCCCATGCAGCTTGAAAAGTATTTCCCATAAGAAAAAAAAACACGTTTTTGTAAATTTTATTCAGAATCCTCAATATTAGCTGAATCGAGTTCAAACTCAATATTTTTCTTCACAATGTTCCAAATAACCCCGTAAGTGAAAAAATGGGATTTGCGAGTTTTTGGCGCTAATTATGATTTTTTGCCGTTTTTTTTTGAGCAAATTGTTTCTAATACATAAAATACTACTTGTATACCATCAAGCCATTTCCCTTTCAGGGTAGGCGTGACCCGATTCGGGTAGTGTTTCTAGGTGGATAGTTTCATGTAGTGAATAACTACAAGTGTGGGCTCACCACACCCACGATGTGCCAACAGCACTCAGTTTTCTCGAATGGTCACCCATCCAAGTACTAACCGCGCCCAACGCTGCTTAACTTCAGTGATCTGACGAGAACTGGTTTTTTCAGCGTGGTATGGCTGTTAAACTTAATAATAATAATTAGATGTTTACATAAATTTTGTAAACAATTTATGATTGTTTTTAGCAAATTTTTTCTTCTTAGAATAAAGTTAGAAAGTCGCGCTTTTTTGTAGAATTTGCAACTTTTCGTCCACTTTTCATGTGAAGTGAGTTAATATTTATCTTATTTCAGCACAAATAATTTTTCAATCAAATAATTATTTTTTACAGCTATCCTCTTCTTTACTGATACTAGATTAAGGGGTTCTTCTGAAATGTTTAACTTTTGGCCACTTAGTAATAATTAAGGCAAGTTGACAAAAGTAGTTGTTTAAAAAATTCATTATTGTTCATAACTATCTTCTCTTGCATACGTGCTAGAAAGTTGCCATTTGAAGACCTAGTCTTTTCAAAACTTCTAAACCTTCAAAATATCTTTTTAAATAATCTAAATTATCCTTAAGATGGTTTTAAAATTCTGGAAAATAAAAAAATGGACTCTGGAGAATCTGTGTTGCTCTTGAAGCTATCTTGGATGTTTAAAAAATACCCTTAAATATTTAAAATGCTTTGAAATACCTTATTATTCCTGGCAGATACATGACGTACTTCTTACATAAATTCGCTGACTTTTAACCTTTTTTTTTCAAAATTGTTGACTTTCCTTAAATATACTTCAAACTTTCAAAAATAACAAATTAGAAATTTAAACTTTTTGGTAATGAAAAACTGGAAATTTTTAGAATCAGGTATTCAAAACTGCTTATTTTCCGGTTTAAATTTGATTCAGATTGAATTTTTGACCACAAAAAGACGAATTTAAAAAGAAAATACATGAAATTTCAACTAAAAAAGATCAAATTTCAAGCAAAAATGGAAATATTACATTTCCAGTGAAAAATGACGCGTTTTGAAAAAAATAGTTAAATTTGAATAAAATAATAATTTTTAAGTGAAGAAGCGAATTCTCAACAAATTAAATATTTGTTCAACCAAAGAAATGAATTTTTAATCAAATAATTGCATTTTCAACCCACAAGAATAATTTTATACCAAAAAAAAAATTTTCTACAACATACATCGATTTTAAAACTAAAAAAGAATAATTTTTAAAGCAAAAATGAATTTTTACATTTTAAGCTTAAAAAATTATTTTTAGTAAACAAATAGTTGAATTTTCAACAGAACAGATTAATTTTTTACCAAAAGAATCAAAATTTCCACAAAATACATCACTTTAAAAAAAAATTGTTAACTAAAATAATGAAGCTCGAACCAAAAAAAATTAATTTTTAAGCAAATAGTTGAATTAGTTTTAGGTTAAAAAATTAATTTTCAACAAAAAAGTTCAATTTTCAACTACAGAAATTAATCTTTAACTAAAATGATAACTCTATAACCAAAAAATGAATTTGTCACCAAATAGTTAAATTTTTAACTGAACAAATTAATTTTTTACCCACAAAATCAAAATTTCCACAAAAGACATCACTTTAACCAAATGAATGAATTTTCAACTAAAAAAGGTCAATTTTCAAGCAAAAATGAAATAGCTACATTTTCAGTCAAAAAAATTACGAATTCTCAACAAAATATGAAGTTCAATTTTCAATCAGAAAAATTAATTTTTAACTCAAATGAATTTGTGGCAAAAGTATGAATTTTTAACCAAATAGTGGAATTTTCAACCCAAAAGATCATTTTTTTTCCAAAAAGACCATTTTTTCACGAAACGGATGAATTCTTAACTTAAAAAATCATTTTTTTTACATAAATTCAATAGTTACATTTTTAGTTAAAAAAATGAATTTTCAATTACAAAATAAATGAATTTTTAACAAAATATATTTAATTTTCAACCACCGGAATGAATCTTCAACTAAAATTATTTCAAATTCAAAATAATTCAAAGGTGTTTAAAGATAAATTGGTTTTTTTGTTGATAAAATTTCTTTTAAACTGAAAATACAACTACACGGAGATACTTTTGATATCAATATTTGGTTCATTCTGCATCAATAATTAAAATAAAATGTAAGAATTTAGGGATAATCGGGGTACAGTTATAAAGACTCCTACCATAATAAGAGATGATGGTATTTCTGTATGTATTATTATAAACTTGAGCGAGCAAAAATTAGTATTTACCTTTTGAAAAAGTCTTATTTACTGTTTGAAAAGTGTGAATGTGAAAAAGTGATAATGGTCAATAACAAGTTTTCTAAAAAATATCCTCAATAGTAAATATTTTGAGTAACATAAGTTATAAGAAATGTAGGAAGTTCTAGTATTCTTAAATAAGAATGTGTATTGAAATGAGAGCCGCTAGTAATATCTGCAACAAGGATTTGCGAGAATTCTAAAAGACTATACTAAAAACGCCCGAACGTTTCCGAGCGGTTCCGTGTAGAGCCGAGTACGCGACGACCAGGCCAGCAGACCGACTGTGACCTGCGATTTCCCGCCAAAAGTTTCAATTATACGTGTTTGTAGTACAAAAATATTTGTAACTAGTGCAGTATGCATTGAAGCTTAAACAAATTTTAATTCGGAAATTATTAATTAAAAGTCTCAATAATTTACACATATAAAATAGAAGCTTTTTACACTTTTCAGTTGAAAA
>CAKNYM010028182.1:46304-82659 GCA_932195095.1 Andricus curvator | reverse complement strand
GTGTCTGTGGTAGCGGTGTCTGTGATATCGGTGATGATGAGGGTGAATGTGACTTCGATGGTGCCGACGATGATGACGGCGATGATGATGTTGAGGAAGCGTGCGCTCGAGAATTATTCGTGCTTTTTTTAGAGGAGGCTACGGGGTGGGATGGTGGCTGTGACGGTGGTGACCTGTCATATCTCACAACCAATGACACCTATAACAGAAAAATGCGCAATATTCTCTTAGAGAAAGAAAATGTAAGGCAAATTTAAATACACTCCAAGCTCAATAGAATTCTTAGAATTCCTGGCTCACGGAGTTTCTCAACTCGTGGGGTGAGAAACGGTTGCCACTCACGTTTGAAAAACATTAGCCGCGAAGTGAAAAGGTGCAGTGCAATGGTGCTCACATACAACGATTGTGTAATATTAGGAAATGGTTCACACGTCCTGAACTGTTTACGGTTGAGGTGACTGATTGAGAGCCATAGCAAGTTCGAGGCAACACCCCAAAACTGGTCTTATATCACGCATGGACTGTACACAAACAAATGAGATTTAAATTTCTTACCTCTAGTGGCTTTTGATTTATATCAAAGTTTGGTGGCAGGGGAATATCCACATGAATCTGAGGTACTGTGGAAGTTGAGGTTCTCTCAGTCTCACCAGACTCTTCAGATCTCTTTGGAATCTGAGAACACACAATAAAATTAAATTAATGGCATAAAGCACCACGAAGAACACTTTTCACTGCATGCATCACTGCACGAATAACAACTCACATTTTTCGCAGAACTACTCTTCTTCTCAACCATTGCAATTTTTTGAAACACTCTTTTCTTGAGACACTTTAATTCGTTAGACACTTCTCACTTCACACTGATTCACAGTTCACCACAACGCGAATTGAAATTCACGCCTCTGAATATGGGCTTTTAAAGAGAAGTCCCCACTATGCCCTAGCGGAATAGGGAGCGCGGGGAATCCCACGTCTGCACGTCTCTCAACATGGGCCGGAGACCCCACGACGAGACGCCGTGGCATGTATCTGAACTTCGGTGTCGCACTCTCGCGGTAAAACAGAGATCACATTTATCGACCGTCTGTTCGGAAACGACTGTAGGTAAAGTGAAACTTTGCGCGTCGATTTTTTACCGACTGCTGTGGCTCCATTGCCTGTGTCTCACTCTGCCGGTATGGTAGAGAACGCCACTATCGGTTATGGATATGGAAACGACTGTCGGTAATTTAGCACGGAAGCTAACCATTAGCGCCTGTCGGTAAATTACCGGTCACTGTTTTACCGACCAAAGTGTCACCGAACTGTCATAGCTATACTACTGATGTTCACTGACCTAACCATTCGCTTATCTAATATGCGCACTTATTATTATTAGGACAAGGAACTCGGAAAAAACAACACACGTTTCTTTTCATTTTTTTTTGCTTTTTTATTTATTTCCAAAAAAGCCCGTACATTAAACTTAAAAATAAGTATTCTATAAATTAAATATATAGAAAAATATTTTCTTATCTCTACAAATTTTAATCAATAAAATAAAACTGTTCTAAAGACATCCAGTTTTCCAATAAAAGTACATTTTCAATTGCGCAATTAGAGTAATTTTCATACATATTATGTGTACATTTAATATTATCAATTGCAAACATCTCACGCAATCCCTGTAGCGAGGGACATTCCAAATCAAGCATATCAACAATTTCACACGATATTTCCACAAATTGTTGCAACCAATTCATTTTTTCCAATCCTTTCACATAAATTTTTGTTGCATCTTTTAAAACGCTCTCGATTATTACAGGTACTAGAGAATACGGTAAATCACCAGAATTCCAAGATATTCCATGATGATTGCGTTCTGCCCAAATGTTTATACACTTATATTTTGGTGGAATGTTCTTCCACTTGCAGGGTGGTTTAAAGAGAAAAGAATATGGCTTTATACCTGTCTCATCATAGAATGGTAATATAGCCAATTCTTTCAAGACAAATTTATTGTCTGGTAACTTGAAGCCCTGCATATCCACCAAGTACTGCGTCTTGAATGCAACTAAACTATTTTTACTTGGTTACAACAGTTTTATACCAACTTTTTCACCACACCACTTATTGGTTTATACTCAACTATACGATCATGTAAAATTAAGCAATGTGCTGACGTTTGAGCTGGAAAATTTTCACTAGTTTGAAATTCCAAACGAACGTCAACTGGACCGTATTTCAGTGACTCATTTTGCTTAGAGCAGTCAATTACAACTAGAGGTGCATACTGTATAAATTCTCCCCTCGATAACAATGGTTGCGGTTCTTTACCATAATAATTACCTTGAAAGTTTGTGTACATTTCATAAAGAAGAGCATACTGATTTCGATTAATGTCAAGATTCAAATTACTATAAGGATAACACTGATCATTCAAGAGTAGTTTGACATTAGTCAGATTGCAATGATCAAAGTTGCTAGAACTTCTAATAGTATTATTTTTTCTGTCTGTTTGAAATCCAAGTATGACAAATCTCGGTTTTTCCAATTGTGTTGAGGTTTTTACTGTCCAAACATGGTTTGAAGCAGTTGGAATTAGAGGATATTCATACAGTTCCCAAGTTCGAAAACTGATTGGAATAGGTGGATCTATTTCAATATATTTTAGCAACTGAAATTTTCGTGCATCTGAGAGTCTAACGCTAGGCAATAGCCACTCTATTTTATTAATTTCAATTTTATACTGCTCAATGGGGGCTGCTTGCAAGATGGCATTTGCATCACTTTTTGATCTTGTGAAAATAAGTTCATGCTTAGCATTGACAATGACTTTGTGATAATCTTCAGCAAAACCAAATATCATGTTAAGCGGTATGGCTACATCGAAGTAGCCAGTAGCGATGGTTAGTGATTGATTATTATCATTTATTTCAAGCCAACCAGTATTCTGTATGTAACTTGATTGCCCAGGATTTAGAGATACATAATTTTTCATGACACTAGTAAGGCCAACGTTTTTATTTCTATCAATTTCTATTGCATTGATTTCATATCTTGCTTCTTTAAACAAATGACAGATGGCATAAGAATCTAAACCCGTGTTTGTCACTGGTGCTCCATCAGTTGTCACAATTCTTCCATGTACATGAAGTGAGCTTTTGCTCGGCAGGAGACAATGGACCTGATTTTGAACAGCACTCCGAATTTCATCACTGTTGTTGAAGGTTGATGAGGCATAAGGCTGATGTGAATGAATTTCACAGTGTGCAATTGACTCATCAAAGATGATTGGTGCTTGAATATTTAAAATTTCCCCCTCATGACAAATTATCAAACGCTGATAAATAAATGTACAGATGCAGGTGCAAAAAATCTTGAATCTCTTTATTCTCTTCCTCTTTTGGGCTTCAGACCTTGACTTTTTAGGAAGAGTACGCTTTGAGGTGTTAACCCTTTGACTGCTCTTTGTCGACTGATTAGTTTGTGACATTGTGCTGGTTTATTATAACCAAAGCCAATCTTTTTGTTGAAAACGATACCCATTATTAGAGAGACTTAATGTGTAGTCTAATCGTTGTAACTTCTCCACGAAAATTAACCAAATGTCCGTCTTGATCAACTATACGGAGCTGTATATGATCTATTGTCTGCACGGCGACTGGCAGGTAAATGACATGAGATGGTACTTCCACTATCTTATATCCAGGTGGCACTACAGGAAAAAATTCATGAATAGTATGTACTTTCTGGCCACTAATGTATGCACCTGTAGTTATGCTACACTCAATACTCAAAGAATTAACTTTTATGATTGATACTGGTTGATCAGATTCATACACTTGTTTAGCTTCTATTCTGCGTGGAGAGAAACCCAGCAAATGGCCGATAGAATCTTTAGGCTCAAAATTTATATCGTGACTGCAATAAATTTCACTTTTCAAAGTATTATTGTTTGGTGTAATATGAATTTCAATGCCCTTTTTTACTAAAGCATTCTGTAAATAGCGCTTCATATCACTTATTTCATAACTTCCTGTAGGTATTTCAATTATTTCATTATCCTCGTAAAATTTATTTCGGCCAATATCTACATTGGGTATCGAATTGAAAGTTAGAAATTCAACCAGTCCAAGTGCGTAATTTTTATAAGGAGACAACTCAATCAATGGAAAATAGTGAGCTTCCAGGATTGGAGAAGTTCCCGATAATGTTAGTGTCAATGAATCATCCATGATGACAGCTAGCGTTCAACTGACTTGATATTGCAAATATCAGCACTTATATAGATTAAACGTACTTTTAGATTTTAATTGATTGCATAGAAATTGTAAACATAAATGGCCACATACGAATGTATCATAATTTTTATATCTCTCATGATTACACTTTATGCTACCAACACCGAAATACTTGAACAGATCCGAAGGTGGCCGAAGATTACCGAATTTATCGAAATACATTATTTTATCATCAATCTTTTTATAAGCACGCAAATGTGTTCCTGGTCCTTTTTTATCATCAAGATTAACAATAGCACATTCATATTTACGCGGACCACCCTTTGGTTATCCATTTCGCATAAAAACACCTCGAAAATACGGAATCTTCAAAGATTTTGCAAATTTAAGTAAATCTGCATCAGTTAAGGCCCGATGAGGTAGCTTCACTTTGAGTTTTTTGACTTGCATTTAAGTCCTGCTCCTTGTTCATATGGTTTTAGATGAAGCCCTAATCCTTGCCTATATGGCTTCAAGTAAAGACCTTTTCCTAAAGAAATGGCTTCCATCGCTTCATTATGCCGTTTATTCTCTGAAAGTTGTTGTTTTGTCGAATTCGCATCATTCACAGCTTTAGTTATTCCTGCACCTCCACCAGCTAGCGCCCCGGCAGCACTGAGACCCGCGAAAACGGGGATGAGAAAGGGTAAAATTCCTCCTACTTTGGCCGGTACAGGTAGAATACAAGGTTTATTCACATTTCTTCTTCCGCCAGCCTTCATGACAGCTGCGCGTGCGCCTCTGAGTGCAGATTTAATGGCAGTTTGCGCATTATTACTTGAAATCATGGACTTTTTAGCTGCAACGACAATTTTTCTCAGTGTAGTGGCAGATTTTTTATTCCTGAGGCCCATCCCCAATTTTGATTTCATCTTCATTGCGTTTGTTATTCCCCAAGCAGCCACCTTTCACCTATGCCTGCGTCCTGGGCCAAGACACGTTTCCAAGCCTTCTCAGCTAGTACACTGTCAGCTGAGTTTCTAGCCTTTATATTTTCTCTATTCTGTGAGTAGGCTATATCGTGCTCTTTGCAAGCTGCGTCCAGTGGATTGATTCCAGGATCACCTCGTGCTAATCGTTTTGCTAGTTTAGTACCTGGTCCACAGTACTGGTAACCCGGCAAGTGCAACTCAAATGGTAAATTGTTGATGATTCTGTTGAGCAAACCTCTCCCACGTCTTGCCTGCTTCACGGTTCGTTTACAACTGACTCTTTTGCCTCTGTGAACGATCAGAAAAACGTTTATTTTTTAGCCTGCTGGCCTTAAAAAATTGACTTGCTTACACTTCCATTTTTTTACAGAATTTTCTTACAACTAACCCTTAAAACTAACATCCTTCCACACCTTATATCTAACGCCGCTCGCTCTCATCGCATTGCCTTCCTCGCTTCGCCTCGCCTCGCCTCGCTCGCATGTCCCTACTTTCTTGCTTGCCTCGCATTACCAAACTCTGCCTCCGCGACTAATACCTAATACTTATCTACTATTTGCAATATTTACAATTACTTATATTTACTTCCTCCTCTATTTACAATCTTTCCTTCTCCATTCCTCTTCCTCCTCCCTTCTCTTCTTCTCCACCTTTCCCAATACTCCCTTCACCCATGCTACTGTCCTTTTGTCCCCCCTTTCATGCATCAATACCTCCATGCTCATCCCGCTCCTTTCCACCTCCACGCAATCCTCTAACCAGTGCTCCACTCTTGTCTCCCCCTTCCCACATAGTTCACACATCCTCTTTTCCCTAGCGAGCCATAACCTATTGAAACCCTCCATGCACCCACATCTCATCCTCGCTATAAGCTCCTGACTTCCTTTCTCTCCTTTCTCACACAAATATTGCGCTCTGGCCCTTGGCATAATCCACACATAGTTCCCATTAAACCTTGTCTCTCTTATTCTCTCTTCCCCTGCTGTCTTCTCTCTCTCCATGCTGTTTTTCTTAACCAACTCACATACCTTCCTTCCTTCCTCATGCATCCTTCTCAATTCATCCATATGCAGTCCATTCGTTCTAAAATATCTTTCTCTTTCAACCTCCATCTTCCCACCCCCTCTCCTGTTCTCCTGCTCCCACCAACACTCCCTAACCAGCTTACTTCCCCCCTCTTCCAAAAATTTCTCCTTATATTTACACGCTCGACTCGCCGCTAGAATCCATACACTCGTTCTCCCCGTCTCCCTCCTGACAATATAATTAGGCGTGTTCCTTGCCAACCCCAGTGTCCACTTTACATATCTCTCCTGTATCCTATTTACCTCTTCGCTTTCCTTCCACCTCCACACCTCTATTCCATACAATAGCACACTCATCACTAGTGAGTCAAACAATTTCATTCTCCTTCCAAAATCATCTGCCAATAACTTCTTTCCCAACCCCCACACCTGCCTCATCACCACATTTGCCCTCCTCACTCTCTCTTTTATGTGACCATCCACTCCGCCATTCCTCCGAAACAAGAAGCCCAGGTACACAAACTCTTTCACCGCCTGCACCGCCTTTCCCTTCCACTTCCACTGCCCTTCCTTATCCCTTCCACCTCCTTTTCTGAAAACCATAACCTTGGACTTTTCCGCATTCAGTTCTAACTTGTTCTTATCCAGGTATCTTCTCAACCTCTTCATCATTTCCTTTAAGGCCTCCTCGCTTTTTGCCAACAACACTATGTCATCTGCATACGCTAGCGACCAAATTCTAACCCCTCCTATCCTGACTCCTCCTACCACTCCGGCCTCCAGCTTACTTTCCATATCCGCAATTAAAATCGCAAAAAGCGTCGGGCTAAGCGGACACCTTTGTCTTAACCCCCTATCCATCCAGAATCCCTCCGAAATCCCCTGTCCTCCTCTTACCTTATCTTTGGTTTCTTCATATATCTCCCTTACCCTCTCGATCAGGCCTCTCTCCACTCCCCTCTCCTCCATCGCCTCCCACAACCTCCCCCTATCCACCGACGGAAACGCGCCTTTTAGATCCACAAAAAACGCGTACACTCTCGACCCCTTCTTCGCTAATTCTCTATCCACCACGTGCTGCAGAACGTAGATATTTTCGATAGTACTCCTACCTGCCCTAAAGCCCGCCTGCGTCTCTGGCAATATTCCTTTCCCCTCGACATCCTTCTGCAGCCTCTCCGCTACTACCATCGCGTATACTTTATACGCCGTATTCATTAGCGTAATCCCCCTATAATTTTCCTGCCTATCCCCCTCTCCTTTCTTATACAGAGGCACTATTAATCCTTCTCTCCACCCTCGTGGGAATCCCTCCCCCCTCCATACTTTCTTCACTACCTCCTTCAGCCTGTCCCTAACCTCTTGTGTACTAAACAGCCATGCTTCGTTCTCTAGACCATCCAGCCCTGCTGATTTTGACCTTTTTAACTTCCTTATCTGTTTCTCTATCTCCTCGTCATTCAACTCCTCCATCTCTGCCTCCCCCGTTCTTCTACTCCCATCATCTCTCTTCCTTGAATCTGAGCCCTGAAATGATTCTTTAAATAACTCCCTCCACTCCTCACTCCCTATCTTGTCACTTATCCCTACTCTACGCTTCCTAAACCTATTTATTATCTTCCAGACGTCCCCTTCTGTCTTAACATTTCCTAACTCCTCCTCCAGCTCTTTCTCCTTTTCCTGTTCTTTCTTCTTACACATGAATCCAAACCCCTTCCTCATTTCTATGTACTCCTCCCTTTTCGCAGTACCCTCTTTCCACTTCTTATACTTCCTCTTCACCTTTCTTTTCATCTTTTTACATTCCCTATCCCACCACGGCTTCACCATTCCTTTCTTCTTCTTTTTGAATACCTTCTTTTGCACGCACCCCTTCACTTTCTCTTTTAAATCCTCCCATATCTCTTCCACCGTCTCCCCTTCGAAGCGTACCTTCCCTAACTGCTCCTTATATTTCTCTATCGCCTCCCTCGTCCAGCTAACCCTCTCCCCCGTCGACACTTCTTCCCCACCTTGCCTTCCGCCGTTCTCACCCCTTATCCACAACCCTAATGGCTGATGGTCTGATTCTACCCTCCCTTTTACTGCGAATCTCTCCATCTCCTCCCACCCTTGCATATTCATAACTACATAATCTATTACCGATACCCCCACCTTACCTACGTATGTGTATTCTCCCTCTTCGTCCCCAGTTGCCATACCATTTGCCACCGCCCAGCCTCTATCCTCCATCCAGTCCCTTAGAATCTCCCCCTCCTTATTTATTAACCTATCCTTCGAATTCCTTTCGACGCTCTCCCCTTCCCTGTAAAGGCCCCCTTCCCTCCCCATCCTCGCGTTAAAGTCCCCACCCAGTACCACGATACCCTCTTCTCTTTCACCTAACAGGTCTTCCACCCTTTCTTTAATTCTTTCCATCCCATCCTTATTGTACACTGTCACAAACTTACACATTACCCCTCCTATCTTTACTTTCCTCATTTGCACTCCCTCCCCCTCTTCCTCTCCTCTCCACATCAAATTCCTGGATATACCTCCAGGACTCCTCATCCTTCTTCTTTACCCCTGCTACGTTCCAGTAAAGCACCTTCACAACTCCTCTACCCTGCATTACCCCCACCCCCTACTTCCTACGAAACAAATTCCCCTGCACTTCCTTCAACAACTCTTTCTCCTCGTCCCTCACCCACATTTTCTCGTCTATTTTTATTTTTCGATATCCTACCTTCGCCGATCTCCCTTCACTCCTCTCCCTCCTAGCCCTGTCGTACAGCATTCTCTGTACATCCCTTTCCTTTCTCGTCAAATCGTGATCGATGAAAATTTCCTTATCCTTTATCCTATTTTTATTTCTCATTACCCCCAATTTTTCTTCCCAGCTCTCCAACTCCACAACCGCCACTTCTTTCTCCTTTCTCCCCTCCAACTTAACTTTTCCTACCCTGCCTTTATTCCACCCTATGCTCTGTAGCAGCGCTTGCACACCCTCCCTTTCTTCCCCGCTCTTCATCTTCAACCCTCTTATCACAATATTATTTCTCCTGTCTGCCTTCTCCTTTCTCTCCATTCTCAACTCCATTGCCCTTATCCTTTCCCTATCCGCCCTCTCCTCCTTTTCATTTCTACACTCTCCCACTTTCTCTTCTATCATATTCCCTACCCTCTCCCAAATACCTTTAATCTCGCCCCCGCTACCCCCGACTCCTATTTCCATTTCCGTCCTGCCCTCCACCTTCTCAAGCCTTTTTTGCGTCCTTTCTTTCCACACCCTAATCTCCTCTTCCATCTGTTTTATTTTACCTTTTTTTTCTTTTCTTTCCCTCTCTAACCCATCTACTCTCTCTCTCAGCTCTTTCACCTCCTTTTCCCATTTCTCATCTCTGATTCGCAAGTCCTCCCTCATACCTTCCATCTGCCGCTTTTTTTAAACGGGCTCTCGACCTCGCTTTTCTCCGGACTCTCTTGGCTGTCTCTCTTCCTTTTCAAGAGATCCTCCCCGTCACTTGCGCTTGACGCTCTCTCCCTTACCTTCTCGCTTCCTTTGTTGCCACCGTCCCGATTTCTCCCTCTCCCCGACGCACCGCTCAACACCGGGCGACGCGTTGTTGGCCGTCGTGGCTTGTGAAAAATTCCCTCCCCGTCGGTTTCACTACCAGCACTGCCAGTACTCTCGCTGCCCACCTCCCGCTCTACCGCCGGTAACTGGGACCTATCCATGCAGTACCTGCCGCAACCGACAGATGTCTCTGCCAAATGTTGGCGTCTTTCGCCGCCAAATTTTCCATTTTTTTTCGCCTTTTTTTTCAATTCCTCAGTCCCTGCAGGCACCCCTTTCTCTCCCTTAGCATCCCCTAACTTTTCGAGAACCACCCTTGAACCCTCGAAAGCCCAGGACTCCTGACCACGAACTCCCCCGATTACTTGCCACCCTAACCTCACTTTCCCTATCTAGCTAGATACCACCTTCCACCCACGCTGAAACTCACTTTTTATCTCCCCAATTCACTCCACACAACCCTACTCACCTCCTCGGCTTCCACCCTAACACTACACTCACACCTTCCACACAAATTCCGTAAAATTCTCTCTCCACCTGTCACTGAACACGTTCTCACTTCCGCCACCAACATGCAAGTCCTCTGTGAACGATCATATCTATGCAAGGGATACGTTCAGACTGAAGGGTCAACCTATATAACAAGGATATTTATAGGCTTTCCAGTCAGTCCTTGTCAAGATGCAGTTTGAAGCACAACCTGTGAAACTACCTATCCAGAATTTCGATTCGCTTGTTCAAAAGAAAACTAGAGAAAAACGACATGGACGTTTGCTGCCAAAAAGTGTACGAGCAATATTTTGTGGACCGTCCAACTGTGGAAAGACAAATGATTTGCTGGCTCTACTGATACATCCAAATGGACTCAGATTTGAAAATATTTACATCTACTCAAAATCTCTGAAACAGCCAAAGTATGAATTTTTGGAAAAAGTCCTTCAATCAGTAGATGGCGTTGAGTACTATCCATTCAATGAGCATGAAGAGGTTATAATTCCAAGTGAAGCAAAACCAAATTCAGTCATTGTATTTGATGATGTGGCTTGTGAGAAACAAGATAATATGAGAGCGTTTTTTTCCATGGGTTAGACACAAGGATGTCGACTGTTTTTACTTGAGTCAGACATATGTCCATATTCCTAAACATCTTGTACGCGATAATGTTAATTTTCTTGTATTATTTAAACAAGATGAAATGAATCTAAAGCATATTTATGATGATCATGTGAATACTGATATGACTGATTTGCAATTTAAACATATGTGTTTAGCTTGCTGGAATGATGATAAGTATGGATTCGTTGTAATTGAGAAGGATAGGAATCTTAACCAAGGTAGATATAGGAAAGGTTTTGATTGTTTTATCAATCTTGAAAACTAATATATACATGTGTAGTGATTAATATATAAACAGTCGCACCTTAGACGTTGATGTATCAACATGTCTTCACGTGAGGCGAATTTTCAAAAGCAAAAAGATATTTTGCGTCAAATTGCTAGAGCTAGTGCATCAATTCGACGAAAGCATAGGTTAATAAAGTTGGGCAAAGAAACAGTTGAGCGCACATTAAGTGACACTTTTAAGCCCATTGTTAATCCACTAGAGAAAATTGTTGGTGGCCTCAAGAATATAAAAAAAGTTGAGCCAATTAAAAGGAGAGAAGAAGAGGAAGCAAAGAGTAAAGTTGAAAAAATATTGATGATGATGATGATTTGTCATATAAATCAATTTATGATGAAGCAGACGAGAGTGAAGATCCCAGTAACTTGGAGTTATCAGCTCGTAGCGAAGCGGAAAATAACTCAGAAACACCTACATCTTCATGGATTGATGATGATGCAAACAAGTATCTCATATTGTTAGGTGAAAGAAGCAGAGAACTCGATAATGTGTATGGAGTGAGAAAATTAACGAAAGATAGATTAATGATTGGAGATTCTCCGATAAGTTTTAGCACAAACTATATTCATGTGGGTAAATTGAATTTTCCCAAAAGTAAAGGCTTGCTGGAACTTTTATTTAAAAAAGTTCCCGAAGAGCCCTCTATCACTCCCAATGATCTTGAAAATTATAGGCAAATTATCATTGCAATAAACGCTTATAAAAAGCATTATAACCCAGATGGTGACATTCGTGACAGTAAAGCCTTTAAATATAAAGACTTTATAAAGAAATTAGTTCCCACGTCTCCATCAAAAAATACACAAAGACGAAGTAAAAACCGAAACCCTTAATGTAGAAAATGAAAAGGCGAATTTGGTTCAAATTATATATTTATTCAGATTCTCATACTAATAAAATACATCGAAATTTTAATGTATAAAGGTACCATTCACACATCTGAGTTCTGGTAATTTCTCAATCACTTCTTCACACACATTTTGATTGTAGAATGTAATCATTTCAAGAAACATAATTTCAAATCGCATCAGATTAGTGATTGTAAGTTTTTTCATTGCCTTATTCTTTAAACTTGTATAATTTTTCTGTATATAAGATTTTACACTGTGCGCACAAGGTGATTTCACATTGCGCCAAACGCCTTCAGCGATGGTTTCAATGATGACATCCTTTGTACGTTGAAACGGCACAAGACCGGTCGATACAAAGACTGACTTCCCTGAGAACAGCAAACGTTGTTTCTCGTAGTACAAACGGATAATATTTTTCGGTTTCTTGATTCTGCTCCAAAGCCACTGTATAATCTCCAAAAGATGTAGTCATGTGTATACGGAAATTTCCACAGTCGATGCATTGCAGCTTCTCTTGCCCATCAACGAACAGTGAAATAAGGTTGAAGTAACTTTTGAATAATTTCCACTCTTCAAGATTCAGGGTTATACTTGCACGAGGATGACTGGCTAGCAGTTTCACTGATGAGACGAGCTTTCCGTCTTTTTTAAACTCAGCACCAATGATAATTTGCTTTGTGAATGATGAATTCAGATTGTATGTGGTGGAATGTAGCATTTGATTTCGAGGTGTATAAGACATGTTGATCTCACTGAAGGCTTTCAGGCACTGAGCGATAATTGAAAACTGCATACTTTATGTATTTTTCTTCATAAATGCGATGGAATTGTAACATCCACCCAAATACCGCATGCCTAGATCACCATCTTCACATGATTTTTTCATTCCCATCAGCAGATTTTCATCTTCATTAAGCAGATTGACCATCCTCGCTGGTAGAAAAACTGTAAATTTGTTCTCCACAGTACCAATGAAACGCACTCCAAATTGTGTTGTTGCTTTCTTGATGTTTGTGATTTCGTAGTTTGTATTGAGTTCTAGGTCCTTGAGCTTCTTGGTTGGTAGGAAATCTTTGTTGACAGCGATTTTGTTTAGTTTGGAGAAATCCATCTCCACTCTTTAATATTCACTGTATTAAATTGTCTCGTTAGATTTTGTAAATCTGTTCGCACTTGTATCGCCTTTTTTAGTTCTCGAATGTTCTTCAGTCATAAGTTTAAACGACTTTTCAGCTCTTGTCGCTTTTCTTCTTCACAATCTGACATCTGCCCACAAACTGATGAAAGAGCAGAGCTGGCCTCCTTTTATAGACGCTTACCCCCTCTACCAAATTTCAGAACACTTTGCACAATATTGTCCGATATTGCATCATATGACGCAACAAAGTTCTGGAAGATTCTACATTATAATCGACACGTTTGGAATATAATTTTTTGCAACGCAAAATGTAATGCGTCATTGAAAATAACCTTGAAATTGTTTACTAAAAAATGCTTTTCAGAAATTGCGTAGTGTAAGTAATTTGCTACAGTCATCAAGAATGTTCTCTAATAGTAATATATCTACCTCTTTGAGTTATAGAAGGTTCTAGAATGCAGAAGAATGTTTCTCACGAAGTATTTGCGCACTGAATAAAGACAGGAATTTTTCAGTTGAATATGTTATCTATAAGGAAGCAATAAATCAAATTTATAGACAAAACAGGATGTCATGCATAGCCCTCGGTATCAAATGTCATCTGTACACCTGCACTTTTTTGCGCATTAAATAAATACGTTATCTCTAAGGAAGCAATAAATCATCCTTGTTTTTCTTGCAATAACTATATTACGCAGTAGAAATTGACAGGACATAGCAAAATGTAACCTTGAAAGTATTTACGCGAAAAATGCTTGAGATACGAAATAACCTTGAACCTGTTGTTACATTAATTTAGCTGGTTTAATTGCGCAATATTATCTGTGACGTCATCAAGGACCCACCGAGAATGTTCTAGAAGCTTATCACGGACATGAACCACTACAGGTTAGAAGCTTCTCGATGTCGGTAAGGTATGAATCTTGGTCCAGAACCCGCCTTACTCATCTACTCATTGTATATGATTTGCAGATGTTTCTCTAATTATACCAAGAAAATTCGTGTGAATTGAAAACGAATGACGCATTTTATTTAATGAGCATATAATTTTTTTTAAATAAGCAGCATATTTTTCTCATTAGCAAAAATATCTAATGTGAAATGTCACAGTTTAAAAAATTAATATTGAACCGAGGGTAAAAATTTCATAATTAAAATCGAAATTCTACTAATTCAATTAGATAAATTTGAGCAACTTAAGATTGGTGAAAGTTTACTTTTGCGGTTTTTTGAATTATTTAATGGAAGTTCGATAGGCGAAAAGTACTAATTACTTATCATCAAAACGGTGAACAGGAAATATTGTGAATCTTATAAATAGCCTATGCCACCTCCAGAAACAGTACAAATTTACGAAATATTTCTTGAGACTCAAAAAATTAAACTTATTTACGCACCCAATTTATTTCACCTTACTTTATTGACACAAAACTGTTCTGACTTGGAATCACCTACACGGAAAAAATTTATCCGTAAAAAAGTCACGAACTAGTAGCTAGGTCTCGGATATGAGAAAAATTCATCGGATATTTATGTATTTTCATAAATAACCTGCGAACTTTGAGAAATATTGACGTACTCGATGTGAAAACTCTAAAACGGTTCATCACCTTTTTTTTACGTGAATAATTACAAAAATATTACGAGTGATTGGGAAAAGATCCTCAGAGCGCTCACGAACTTTCCCGTCAAATATGGGAACTCGAAACTAAGTTCGCCTGTACGTGGCCCACACACACACTCTTCCAAACGCGCGGTGCGTGCGTGCGCTCGTATGTGTGACTCGACCTCGTCGGATGAGTGTCTAGAAATTTTATAATACCTATTTTATTTGGCCTTGATGGCGGCGCGCGTTTACGCACTCCTGGTTTATGTTTAAAAACTTGTGAGTCAGCCCTCTTTGAGGGTTCGAATATTCTGAGTTGCGAATTTATAAATTAATATAAAATTAAATCGCACAAATAAAATTTTTCCTCTTTATATTTCAGTCTGAAATTTTGCAGGAACTATTCGTAGGAAATTCGAACTGTTCGTAAGAAACTTCGAAATTTATCCATATATTTCTCATAGAAATAAGGATGTAATGTTTCATTTTTTTATCTCGTATCCGAGACCTAGCTACAAGTTCGTGACTTCTTCACGGATAAATTTTTTCCGTGTAAAGTCAAAAATAACGCATTTTATATTTTTAATCAAAAGCAACATATAAACTAAAGAAATTTTATTTCACCAAGGCTGTCAATCTGAGAACTCGAAATTGAAAATTATTTATTTTTTAATAATAGGAACATTACAAATTCGAATAATTTTAGGTTTATGTACATAAAAGTGCAATTTTTAAGATTGAAGCCTCCATATAAAAATTGAATAATTATGTATAGCTTTCAATTGGAAAGCAATGAACGTTTTATTGCTGTCTCATTTGCATTTTTCATGAGAAATTGGAACTTTATGTAAAGTGTAGCAAATCTGTAATGAGATACTAAGATTGAGAATGCATTCCTCATGGATAATCCTGCTTTTGTGTAATGAATTAGTTTAAAGAAAACGAATGTTCATATTTAAGAAATTTTCATTTGCTTTCAAAAGACATTTTTCAATATGAACTATATACAAACAGAAAACACTTTTCGAAAATTTATGATCGATTTTATCAAGATTGGTTTATTCTCGAATTTCAAAGCCGCAAAGTATCGAAACATCCAATTTGTCACGTTGCAAACTGGTACAGGACAAATAGTAGAAAATTAAAATTTGAATAATAATTTTCAAAGAAGTAATTACAGAATGTAAAAAGCCGTCATTTTTTCAACAGATTTATTTTTGTCAATCCAACGCTGTCTCTGCCAAGGCTCTAATTTTCAATTGACTTTAGAATCATTTGAAGTTGTAGCTGAAATAATATACATAAATAATTTTATCAAGATCCTTGAGGAACTTTGAATAGATTTTTGAAGACTTCAGACATGTCAAGCCTTTATTTTATTATCCTTACTTCACTGAGCTTGATGTAGACTTCTCTTCCACATTCGACCGAAATGGCCACATTGAACCCTTGAAAATAGGGGCGAAAGTAGCATATATTTCCCGTAAACAGCATTTGCGGGAAGCATATGCTTCTTCCGCCCCTATTTTAGGGCCAAAAGGTGACCACGGTCGGGAGTAGAATGAAATACTATATGCAACACGGGACGAAAGTAGATTTTTACCGCGGGTAATTAATTTCCGCGAGACTCAGGGCAGAAGAGGAGAAGGGCTAGACGTGGTTATTGCCTCGGCTTATTTCCTGGGCAATTCTGAGCGACTCCCGCCTCCGAGAGAGGTGGAGGCTCTAATTCAGCACTGCCGGGAGTACAGGATTTCTCTGCTGTGGGGCTGTGATGCAAACTCCCGCCATGCAGTGTGGGGGAGCACAAACATCAATGACAGAGGGAGAGTTTAATCGAATATCTAGCGGGCACAGAGTTGGAGATTCTGAACCGGGGAGAGTCTCCGATAAGGAATCTCTCTCGGACCACAAATATATCTTGTTTCGTTTAACCCTAGGAAAGCCAGTGGTTTCAGAATTTTGAAAAACCCTAGATGTACGCTTCTGTGAGGAATCGAAAAACATTCTAGAAACAGCGAGGCTCGACACAAGATCCTGGCGAATAACCCGGAAGCTCACCTCGAGATAATAAGGCTTCATAATGGTGAGTTTGCCGAAGAATAAGAAGCAAGGCTGAGCCACCTACTGGAAGTAAACTTTCCGGGTTCTCAGTGAATCCGACCCGACCAAGAGGCGGAAGACTGGAGCCAAGAAAGGGAGAAGGCCGATTGGAATTTTGTCGCCAACGTCTTTTGTGAGGTAATTTTTATTTCAATTTTCGCGCCTAATTGCAATCATAGATGACGCCTGAATTTTTGGCAAAAGACCTATTCTGGAGATTTCCGCCTTTCTCTAATATGCGAATTCTCAGGTGATGATCAGGTCATGCGCAATCCATCTATAATAATTTAATTTAAGCTGTTACATCATGTGTAGGGAAGAATTGCGCGGGTCCAAAAATGAAATGCGAGGGTTTCACGCGACGAGAAGCTAATTGACGAGTTTCCTGATCACCACTCTTCATAATTCAGCGGTATTGCAATTAACGCCTTTTGGCGAGTTCTGTTTCAACAATTATAAGAAACCGTCTGTGATTGATAAATTACATTTTGAAATTTTAAAGCTTTTCCGGGTTACAATCGTCTGCGAAACTATGAATGTTGCCGACGTTTCGTGAACATTGCAGTTCACTTCTTGAGGGCTGACCTGAAACTGAAGTTTCAGGTTATGTTGTTCTTATATATGTATTCTCTACGATGCCTGTGATTGCTCAGAGCGCCCCATGGTGGGGTCTGGTTGAACTCGACTTTTTTTTTACCCGGGAGGACGGAAAGCCAAATTGGATTGGTATTATATCCATTTATATGCTGTGTTTGTTGAGAATTCTTCCTATTTGTTCTGTGATACCTTGAATGTAGGGTAGAATGGTGGTCGGCTTTTTCTCTCTTTCTTTAGCAGGTTGTGTTGACTTTTTTTTTTTTAGTGTATTTTCTTATTGCTTTATTAATTTAATTCTTTGTGTAATCGTTTTATATTAGGATTTGTTTAACATTTTGTAGTTTCTTTTGTATGTTATCTTTATTTGTGTTATCAGATCTTTTGTAAACTAGTACGTCCAAGAAAGGCAATTTTCCGTTTTGTTCAATTCCAATGGTGATCTTGATATTAGGGTGTAACTGATTGATGAAATCGAAGAACTTGTGTAGTTCATCTAGTCCATGTCTCCAGATGACAAAAGTGTCGTCAACGTAACGGCACCAAAATTCCGGTTTGAGCTTCGATTTGTTAAAGAGTTTAGTTTGTAGACTTTCCATAAAGATGTTGACTATAACAGGTGACATTGGAGATTCCAGTGCTGCTTCTGAGGTTTGTTCGTAAAATTGGTTATTGGAAGAGAAGTAGGTATTTGTGAGACAGTGTTCTATCAAAGGTATGAGATTGGAGGGGAAGTTTGCAAAGGATTTAATAATATCGACTGTATCAGAGATTGGTACTTTGGTAAAGAGAGATACTACGTCGAAACTTACTAGAATGTCTTGGGGTTGAATGTGAATCTGTTGTATCTTTCTGATGAAGTCAAAAGATTTTTGTACTTGTGCGATAGAATTTCCTGTGAAAGGATTCAGTTTCCTGGCGAGAAAGAGTGCTAGGTTTTAAGTTGGTGAGTACGTAAAGTTTTGGCGAGATGGAATTAGTAGGTATTTATTTAGGTATTATTATTTATTTAGGTATTGTTTTGCTGTCAAGTTTTGAGTCGTTTAGAAGGATTTTCGTTTTGCTGACTATTGTTTTTGTGGGGTCATTTTTAAGTTTTTTATATGTATCGTCAGTTAGAAGGTCCATGATTTTGTTGTTGGCCGCCCTACGCCGTATGTCATTCGCTTTTTCGGGTGGAAAGGCATATATTGTGAATTCCAAATCACTGATATTTTTTTTTTTCGGTATTTTATGTTATGTCCTTCAGCTGGAATCCTTTCATTGCTGAGATAATGGTTATAGATGTTTCTTACTATTTTAGTTAATGGTGCGTGCTTTACTGGAAGTAATTTGTCAAATTTTATTTTTTTTTTCTGAGTGCAAAAATCTTTAATCCGACGGGATTGGTCATGGGGCGCTCTGGCCAATCACAGGCATCGCATAGAATACATATATAAGAAACAAATAACCTGAAACTTCAGTTTCAGGTCAGCCCTGAAGAAGAGAACTGCAATGTTCACGAAACGTTGGCAACATTCATAGTTTCGCACACGATTGAAACGCGAAAAAGCCTTAAAATTGAAAATTTTAATTCATCATAATGAATCATCGTGAAAGCCTTAACTCTATCGTGTTGTGATGCTGTGGTAACAATTTAGTCCGACTATTGTTTAAAAAAAGAGTAAATGAAATTGTATTGCAGCGGCCTTTTTATCCATGCCAATGCTGAAAAGTAATAATTAATTATGGGCTCAAGCGAACATCAATTCTCTTTTCGTAGAATTAGAAAAAGAAAGATGTTGGCCTTGAATGTCTACAAAAATGTCGTCTCTGTTCATTTTCTGTGAATTGTAGACGTCTCACGTTTTGGATTTCAAATCCTCTCCATCTTCAACAAATGATGTGTGCGCTTGATCAAGGTATTTCATCGAAATTATTTATCATGGTATGATTTTTTCTCAAACTCGTCAATTTATAATATCCACCAATTTTCAGGATATAATTTTTTTAAACTCGTAAAATTTTAATATCCGCCAATCTGTAGGATATTATAACATATTGTGCTCTATTTGTGATATTTTTATGTGTTTTAATTGAATTTTACACTCTTAATGTGTGAAAATGTATACTGTGTCAAAGAAGTATGTGTGATATTCTGATTGGTATGTGAGTGAATCTCGTTAAATTCCAAATTATATAATAGTCGTAGCCAAATCCAGACCTCTGTCCTCATAATTGACAAACTTCAACATAATTGTGATTGATAACACAAGGCCACAAAATGAAATCAAAAAGTCCTTCGACCAAAATAAATGGAATATACGTTTTCAGGTGCGCTGATCATGAATCCTTGAACCTATGACCCCTACACGTCAGGGTCAAGGTCATTCGCAGGTCAACTTCCTTAATTTGAGAGATATCATCTCTTGGACCTCAGATTATGAAAGAGCGGGAAATTTTACGTTCGGATATATTTTTACCCACGGGTTCGAGTGACCTTTAGAGGTCTAGGGCCTAAACTCCTTACATGGCTTTACTCTGCTGTCCTTAAACCAAAGCTCCTATATGCGGCCGTGGTCTGGTGGCCATGAGCGGAACTTGAAACGATGCGGGAAGGAAAAAAGATATGTGGGAAGGAAATGGTAACCCGCTGCTCCAAGGGGGAATCTGGTTTACAGATGGCTCCTTGGGAGAGGGAGGGTCAGGAGCAGGAATCTTTCAGATGTCTTTCAGGCGGAGGTCCTGACATTGAACAAACATGCAGAAAAAATCAAAGTGACTCTCATATGGGTCTCTGGTCACACAGGGATCAAGGGCAACGAATAGGCGGACCATTCGGCAAAATGCGGTGCAGCAAGTGAATACATAGGACCGGGACCGGTACTTGAGACTAGCGTCTTGCTGCATCGGGATGGCCATCAAAAGCTTGATCGGAACGAAGCACCGGAAATACTGGGAACAAATCCAGGGTTGCCGAAAGGCGAAAACTATCCTGGGCTATACGTACATGATGGACAGATCAAGGAAAATCTTGGGGTTGCCCAAGAAAATCATAAGGACAGTAGTTCAGATGCTTACAGGGCACAACCACATGAACTATTATATGTACAAAATGGGGTGTAACCTCACGACGAAGTGCAGGAAATGCGGCAGGGATGATGAAACGTCCCTGCATCTCTTATGCGAGTGTCCGGCATTAGCTAGGCTCAGGCAGCAAACCCTTGAGGTCCATTTCATGAAACCTGAGGAAATTATAACGCGATCAATGATATACTGGGCTTCACTAATAGGTCTGTGGTCAACTACTGAGAGCGAATAGTTAAGGGTGTGGCACAATAGGCTTTTTAGCTTGATCTTAAAAGTAACTAACTAATGAAG
Source organism: Andricus curvator (assembly GCA_932195095.1). NCBI lineage: Eukaryota > Metazoa > Arthropoda > Insecta > Hymenoptera > Cynipidae > Andricus > Andricus curvator. The sequence goes on along the minus strand of CAKNYM010028182.1, from coordinate 61,827 downwards.
CTCTACAAATTGGTAATATTTCCATTTGAATTGCGAAATTGTGCACGGAAATTTTCTTGCCTTGATGTGTCGGATTTTTAAACAAAGGGAGGTTTTTTTTTGCGAACAGAGAACAAAGTACTACAACAAGTTTCATGTTGTCCTAACAATTTGAACCACAATTTCCTGACGATCATTCAGAATCTAAATTAATATTTCTGGATTAATATGTCTATTAATGTGTCTGGATTAATTATATTTTAACTTCGAATTATTTTTGCCATTTGGGTAAAAGCAGCTGAGACGGGGTTTGTTAAATATATTATGTGTTTATTTTAGGGGCTGGGGGGATTATTTGAATTTTTGTTTGGCTATTTCAGTTTAAGGCAGCCTAGATGGGTTTAATTAAATGCGCGAGAGCTGTTTTTTTTGTTTTTTGATCCGGACTGTTTTAGAATGACTTTATTTGGACATTTATTGGCCTTGTTTTAAGAAACCCGCATAAATCATCAACTTCTGACTTACATGTTTTATCTTGGTTCAATATCTACATTTCCAATCAAGGTAAGGTGTTAGTGTTATGAGTCTTTTATTATTTGTAGTAAGCTCAGACCTTTGATATGCTTTGTAAGCTGTAAAATTAACAGCCGGTTTTCGTTGAATTTTTAAAAGTCATTCATTACGAAAAATCAAGACAGGTGCAAAGTAAAGAGTGGGGAGTGGAATGTTAGGAATGGGAAGTGCGATTTGGGGGAATCGACCCGTTTTGTTAGTATATAAGTGGATATCTTCCAAAAAATTTCACCGTCACCGTTGAGAAAAATCTTCAAGAAATACTGCTGAATTCTACAACGCTGAATCTGCCCTGCATCAATGAAGATCATCATTCTGTTTCTTCCCTGCATGGGTTTCCTTCTCTGCATTATTTCAACTAGTAAGTGCAATATAATAAACGTAATATTAAAATTCAAGTAGATTTGTTTTATTAATATTATGATTAATACTAACCTTGATTTTCTTTAATTCTGCACTTTGAATATGGTTAGACATTTAAATTGTTTGGTAAGGAAAGTTCCGTAAAATTAGCCGCAGACAGAAAATTCGGTAACACACAGGTATCACAAGTGCTTATACATTTGTTGAAAGATATTATTTTTCATAGATTTTTGATCTCTGCAACCGATCCGAGAGCAAAAGCTTTCTATCACGTCATACTCGTATATATCGAGTATGACATTGTTGAAATCAATTGCTTCATAAAACTGACGTAAACGAAGGATCTTGCTTTTGAATTTTGATTCAGGATTATAGAATTAACTTTGCTGGGGTTTTAAGAAAAATCATCATTTTTACACTTTGCATTCAACTTAGTGAAAAATCTATACTAGTGTTTCTGAAAGTGTGGAAAACTCATCAAATCAAGAGCAAATCTTACTAATCTCTGACTGAAAATATATTAGTTATTTCGGGCTGAATAGGATATTTTTTCAATTTCATGAATATGGTAGACCGAATCCATTTCAAATCAGTCAAGTTTCTACACTTGAAATCGCGGAATCTCCCGAGGACGAAATATTTTGTTTCTCAGAGGAAATTATGCGATAAGTATTCTTCAGATTTGCAAAAAAAAATCCTGAGAAGTTATGCATATTTTAATTTTGTGCTTTGTTTTGAAAAAAACCCGAATTTTTTTTTCAAACCTTTATAACTTTGGACCTAATCGAGATATTTATTATTTTCTTTCTGATTCTAATAGCGTTTATTGTCTTCCTTCGAAATCAGCCAATAAATCAAAAACGTACCTGCAAATTGTTTGCTAATTTTTTTTTTCAAACTCGTGCTTTGGTAATAAAGATGTCTTGTAAGTTTGATGCTTGCTAAATGACTGGCCTCAAAAACGGTCCATACCGCATGAGTATCAATTCGATACTCTTGGGCGACCTTTTCGGAATTGATTAGTGAACGAAATTGTAGAATGATTAGTTTTTTATGTCAGTATTTCTTGACAGATTTATAAAAATAACTATGAAATACCAGGATTCCTCAAAAAGTTTTCTATACTTTCAAACCTCTCTTTTTTGAAAGTCCTAGATTCAACTTCTGCTAAAATATTTGCCTTCGAAGAATTTTTGTTCATGAAAACGAATTTTCGGATTTTTCAGGGCAACAACGAAAGATATAAGAGAAATTTATCATAACAGTTTTCCCATCTAAAAAATTGGATATGTATTTCTTTGTTATATGAGCACGCACACAAAAAAATATTGTTGAAAATAAAAAAAAGTGGAGTTGTCCAGTAAACCTTCTGTTCCTGTTTTCACAGTTTGAAAAAAATACACCCAACACCCAACCTCGGGCTAAGCCATTTTTGTGAGTGACGGCATTATTTTTCCAGAAAATATAATTCTCGAACATTTTTCTTAAACGATATCACAAATGAGCAAGAGAAATCTCTTGTGGAACTTTCCTACATATGAAAACATTGATCTAAAATTTTTTTTTCATTGTCCGTTGTTTCCAAAAACAATGTAAACATTCTATTTTTTAAAAAGAATATGTTCCTTTCTTTGGTTGTGAATTTAACTATTATGTTGAAAATTTTGTCTTTTGGTTTAATTTAAATATTAAGATGGTTACGAAGCCTAGCATTATATTTTTGGCTGTGAATTAATTTAGATTGATTAATAATTTAACTTTATAAATGGTATTGAATGAAAATAGCGATTGTTTTTTCACGAACTTTAGACTTTATTTCAAATTTTATTTAATGCAGTTTCGATGATTATAACGAAAAAATAGTACACTCGTATCAGATTTTCAGTTTTCAAAATTTGGTGAGATTGTGAACATTTTTGCAACCGGTCACAATTTTTAGCTCTCGAATGAGATCTATGTACATTTTTGATTTTCTTGGAGGGGGGTGGGTGGCGAATTAGTTCATAATATTTAATTGAATATACCAAAAATATAATTATTTCATAAATCTCTTTTTGTTTGTAATAAACTAGATCCATCGCAAAGTCAAGATGCACCTTTACCAGTCCCATGTTTTATGGACATTCGTGATGGACTGGAAGTTACTTTCATGATTGAAGGTACAACATTTAGGGAACATGGAACACTTCGTCATGTTGATATTGGCTGTTACCGGGAATACTTCCCAAGTATATTCATCGCACCAGAGTTTGTGCATGTAACAGTTGTTGATTCTCGTGAGCATCGAAGGAATAATCGTCATTTCGCTGTATTGACGGAACGTACACCTAATCCCGGTGATCAGGCTAATCGAATATCCCAGCTTTTCATAAAAAACGGCTATCTTACTTATAGAGCATTTCTATCATTGGATGAGCCAGACAAGAATGGATTACTTAGTCTAGTCTTTGTACGCGCTTTAACTGCAACCGGTAGATATCGCAATTTCAGTGGGGTGCTGCAAATTTTTTACCCCAGAAGGTATAATAATCATAACCAAGTTCAACAATGACACTGATCATCAGGAACTATTCCATAGGACATCTCGATATTAACAATAATGTTCACATGGAAATTGTTTTTTATTTTTTTCAATAGAAAAGCATAATAAACACGTTTGGATAAGTTACTTCTCTCAGTGGTTTTAACTCTCATCTAATTTCATATAAATCTCCACTGTATTTCATAAGTATTTACTAGGTGCATGTATTTTTATGTTTAGACTTTAGAGAAATGCGTTTTACATATAAAAATATGCCCTTCCTTGATTAAGGCGCTTTATGCTTGATTATGTATTCGTCGTTTTATAATTGGTGTAAATTATGAAAGTAATTCAATCCATTTACTCGTATTTATGTGACTCTAATTACCCATTCTACAGAGAATAAAAATCAGTTCTTTTTTCAGGTAAATTGAAATATACATTTGTTTTAGATTCTATAGGAAATTTTACAGGATTTAAGCACATTGTGTATGCTTTGCAGATGTTTCTCTAATTATACCGAGTAAAATCCTGTGAATTAAAAACGAATGACGCATTTTATTTAATGAGCATATAATTTTTTTTAAACAAGCAGCATATTTTTCTCTTTAACAAAAATCTAATGTAAAATGTCACAGTTTAAAAAATTAATATTGAACCCAAGGAAAACGAATTTTCAACAAAGAAAATTTTAATTTTAAACCAAATAGTAGTAATAGGGTCCCAGTGACCCCTAGAGGTCATGTAAAGGTTAAATGGATTATTCTAAATTCCCTAACAAGTATCTCGTCTTAGTAACTGGATACAGAGGAAATGACATTTGCATTTGCATTCCCATCCAATGTACAGACATTGTTGCAATTCTTGCGCAATTCTGCTGCAATCGCGGGTGCAGTAAAAGGAAGTGTGTTGCCCGGGAAAGCACTATGTCTGCTGAATATATCTTTTGTTGGCTCCCAAGGCACCTCCACGTGGTGACGGCGGGCAACGGGTCGCTGGCAAACACAGAAAAAAGACACAGTAATCTTTACCTTGATTATAGGGTAAATAGTAATCTTTACCTTGATTACAGAGTAAAAATTATACCTGAAACAAAATTTACCCCATTTGGGTAGTTATAACCCTGACGCCTGGGTATTTTCCCAATTTTACCGGCACATGTAAGTTACTTTGACAGCTCATACAATTCGGCACGACCGTCTTTATGAAGTCGAACTTATCCGATTCGTCTGTTCCATTACCCTGTTTCATTACATCTAGAGGTCACTCGAACCCGTCGGTAAAAATATATCCGAATATAAAATTGCCCGCTCTTTCAGAATCTGATGTAAAAAGATGATATCTCTCCAATGAACGAAGTTGACCTCCGAATGACCTTGATCCTGACATGTAGGGGTCATAGGGTCACGGATTCGTGATCAACGCACCTGAAAACGTATATTCCACTTTGTTTGGTCGGAGGACTATTTGATTTCATTTTGTGGCCCTGTGTAATTTATTTGAAGCCTTTACTGATTTTCAAGAAATTCATGCACACTTTCATTTGTAAATTTATTTTTTCATTCGATTGAAATTTTTTTCTATTATTTGCATGTTACATTTTCAGCTTATTTATTTTATTTTGCGATTTAACTTTAAATTTCAAAACTAATTCTAGCATTAAATACATTTTTTCAAAACATTTTGCAACCATTTCTGAAATTTATATTTTCAAATAATAAAATAAAAGTAGATAGTCACACGTTGATAAAAAGAAGGTGGAATCAGCCGTAGGGTCCTCCTGTCCCTTTAAATCACCAGAGGTCTACCCAGCGTTTTTACGAAAAGGTATGGATTTCGCAGGCAGCTTAACTTCTTTTATCCTGAAAGCGTTGGAGAAGCTGGTAACAAAGGGGTATGCTATGGGTCCCTTTTTGCATATACATGGTTCCTTCAGTAATATTTCTCCAGAAGTCATCGGTCGAGAGGCTTCGAGGTGTGGTGTGTCAGACCAGCTAGTAAGCTGGATATACTCTGTTCCACGAGAGAACGAATTTCTGAAACGACCAAATTTCGTTTTCTGCGCGCAGCTTGTCAAAGAAGGGGAATCGTAGGCGTGAATATTTGGCTGGAAAGTTCCTTCATATTTATGGCCTGTTTATAATATGCCATAATTATAACTGTCACGAACGGTCCGCTCATCTGGCCCTCTGTGATGCTACCAAATATTTAGGAAAACACTTTAGTCAGTCTATTTGAAAAAAATTGTGTCCTCCTTTAACAACGATTGGCTATCGAAAGAACGGAAAACAGTTGCTCACAGGGAAGTGTCCTGTCGCCCCTCCTATGGTGCATTTCAGTGGACGGTCTCCATCGTAGGCTAAATAAAGAGGGCTATTATACCCAGGGCTACGCAGATGACTTTTGAATCTTAGTCAAGGGGGCTCATCTTAAAACGTTGATGTGTCTTACAAGATCAACGCTGCACATCGTAGAGCTTCGGTGCGATAGCTCAGGGCTGTTGGTAAATCTGGAAAAGACTAGCCTGGTCATTTTCACAAGAAGTTAGGAAGTGCCGAAGGTTGACGTAGGGGTCTAGGGCCTGAACTCCTTGCATGACGCTACTCTGCTGTCCTTGAACCAAAGGTCATATATGCGGCCGTGGTCTGGTGGCCATGAGTGGAACTTGAAACGATGCAGCACATGCTATGACGATTACAAACGCTAGCAATGAGGAATACGCCTACATGTTGCGATAACTGCAAGGCCGTTCGACGTGATGGGACACCTGGCAATAGGCACACTAGGCTCCCAAGTGACATCAGCACACTGCCGATTCTAGAGACGAGGCAAGGAAAAATAACAAAACGCTTCAACATCACCAACACTTTCCGCGTCTGCATTCGAAACAGGCATATGTGGGAAGAAACTGGTAACCCGCTACTCCAAGGGGGAATCTGGTTTACAGATGGCTCCGAGAGAGAGTCCTGGCATTAAACAAACCCACCGAAAAAATCAAAGTGGCTCTCATATCGGTCCCTTGTCACACCGGGATCAGGGGCAACGAATAGGCGGTCCAGTTGACAAAATGCGGTGCAGCAAGTGAATACATAGGACCGGGACCGGTACTTGAGACTAGCGTCTTCCTGCATCGGGATGGCCATCCAAAGCTTGATCGGAACGAAGCACCGGAAATACTGGGAACAAATGCAGGGTTGCCGAAATGCGAAAACTATCCTGGGCTATACGTACATAATGGACAGATCAAGGAAAATTTTGGGGTTGCCCAAGAAAGTCATAAGGAAAGTAGTTCAGATGCTTACAGGGCACAACCACATGAACTATTATATGCACAAAATGGGGTGTAACGTCACGATGAAGTGCAGGAAATGCGGCAGGGATGATGAAACGTCCCTGCATCTCTTATGCGAGTGTCCGGCATTAGCTAGGCTCAGGCAGCAAACCCTTGGGGCCCATTTTATGAAACCTGAGAAAATTATAACGCGATCAATGATTGATATACTGGGCTTCACTAATAGGTCTGGGGTCAACCACTGGGAGCGAATAGTTAAGGGTGTGGCACAATAAGTTTTTTAGCTTGATCACCAGAGGAGCTCCAAAGGGTTTTCCGCCCATCTTAAAACTGACTAACTAAGCTGTACAAATTTGTAACATTTACATTTGAATTGCGAATTTGTGCACAGACATTTTTTTGCCTGAATGTGCCGGATTTTTAAACAAAGAGAAGTTTTTGTGCATAACAGAGAACAAAGTACTACAAAGAGTTTCATGTTGTCCCAACAATTTGAACCACAATTTTCTGATGATCTTCCACAATCTAAATTATTAAAATGTTAGTAATTCAAAATAAAATTCTTCTAGTTCAGTTATGGAAATGTTTTAATTTTGTTTTGTAACATTTCATGTTATTTTACCGAGGTTATAAATCTGAGAATTATATCTTTATGTACTTAACTAAGAAGAAAAAACTTATTGATGGTCGCTATTTCGAAATAAGTAAAACATTTTTTTGTGATAAGTCAAGTTTTGACTTGGCTCGATAACGTCTCAAGCACCGGCATTAAAGAAACTTGAAAAATTAAAAAAATCAACAGCGCCAGAATTCCGGACTTTTTCGGGCTCTCAAAAACTCCAAAAATTAATTTTCAAAAGCTACCTCTGTCTCCCAAAAACTACTTCAAAAATAGCTCACGCGCCCAGTCCAAATCTAAGCATATGCGAATTTCGGGCTATTTTTGAGCTCCCCAAATCGCTCAAAAATTATTTTACTAAATTAACCCTGACCCTTAAAAAAACTTCAAAGAAAAAGATATGGAATAAATAACAAATCAAGTTGTCCGAAAAGAACCCATAACACTAACACCTACCCCTAATTAAAAATATAGGCATTGAACGAAAACAAAAAATATACATTAAAAGACAACTATTTTGCGGGGTTCACAAAACACTGCCGGAAAATTTCCAATTGAAAACAAAATCATACTAGTCACCTTCAAAAAACTCCACGATCCACGTGTCAGCTGCCTTCAACTAAAACCGCCAAAAAATTTCAAATTAAAAAGAATCACCCCAGATAACTTTCCGAATTTCTCGTCAATATAACCATCTCCACAGTAATATTCCACATCCCCTATGAAGTACTTTTATCATATTTAACGAACCAAGTCTCAGCTGCCTTTCAATAAAACCGCCGAAACAATTTCAACTTGAAAATAATCACCACAGGCATGGTTCGTTCAATGTACTAAGGGTTGTTTTCTGGGCTTGGTGAATATTACTATATAGTCAAAGATATGAACTAGAGTCATGTTAAGATGTCGTGGTTAAATATTTTTAATTCAGATTGTTTTGACTGATATAGTTGAAGGAAGCTGAGATGGGGATTGTTAAATGCGCTAGGAATAGTTTTTGGCAGAAGTTAAATACTAGGGCAGCAAATGGGTAATAACTAGAACCTCAGCAAGGTTCCTGTGGGTTTTATTCCTAATTTGGAATTTTTTGGTAGTTTGAGTTCAAGGCAGCTGAGACTGGGTTCGTAAATGTACTGAGAGAAGTTCTTGGGCAACGCTGAATATTTCTGTGACAATTTTCAATATTAACTAATGTCTTGAGAAGGTGTCTCAGACTGTTTAGATTCAAGGCAGCTAAGGTGGGGATCGCTCAATGAACTAGGAGTTATTTTTTTGTGGTTTTTCAATATTAATGTGTAAACGAGGATATGACTTATCGCATTAACAAGCTTTTGACTCGAAATACCGGAAATTTATCGAGCTAGATGCCCCTGTACGTAACTCCATACTTACCATAACGGCCCTTTTTTTGCGGACGCCCACATCTGAATTTTCTTGGCTTTTTTAGATAAAGGCAGTAGGTGCAGGATTAATTAAATATGCTAGGGTTAGTTTTAGGGGATTGTTGAATCTTACTGTGGCGATATTAACTGCAGTCTTGAAAATGTTCCTGGGTGGAATGTTTTTTATTTTCAATCATTGTGACTGTTTTAATTAAAGGCAGCTGGAACAGGGTTAGTTAAATGTACTAGGTGCTCTTTTTCGGGACTGCTGAACATTACTATGGGGATAAGGATATGCACTATGGTTTTAGGAAGGTGCACAGGTTGACTATTTTTAATTTGAAAATTTGTTGGCTGTTTCAGATAACGGCAGCTGAGACGGGGTGCGTAAAGAGTATTATTACTAATTAATTAATGGTTTTCAAATTTTATTTGAACATTACTATGGGGATTATCAGTTGTCAGTTTCCTAGAGTGATTATTTCTTATTTTATATTGTTTTCGCTGTTTCAGGTAAAGGCAGCTCAAAAGGGGTCGTTAAATCTACCAGCGGTTGTTTTTTATGATTGCTGAATATTATTTTTTGTATGACGATATCAAGGAGAGTATTGGGGCTATTATTTTTTGATAAAAAATTTTCTCTCAGTTTTAGTTAAAGGCAGCTGTGTCGGGGCCTGCTGAGTCCTTTTAACCCAAATGATATTAAGAAAATATGTGAAATACGTGAAAACACAGTTTGAAATTTCAATCAAACATGAAAAGGAAAGGTTTTTTACTTTCATTTCTGTTGCGATAAGCTTTAATCTTGAATAAAAAGAATTTGAAATTGTGTAGTGTGTCATTCCCCAAAGGTTATAATATCGATTTAAAAAATAGCTATTCTTTACTCGCATTCATGGCGATTATTTTACGCACTGCTCTTGAGAACAATCGATATAAGGTACAATTTAGTCCACAACTGGGTCGAAACTTGAATTTTACCACATTATGATGTTTTTTACATTCTCATTCTAATGAGAAGGTATTGGTTTTATGTAAAATTTGACATAGTCGGTTTTCATCAAATGTCCACGTTTTGAGACCTCCTGAGTCAGAAAAAACGATTTTTACGAAGGTGTCTGTCTGTCTGTAGTCTGTAGTCTGTCCGTCTGTCTGTCTGTAGCCACGATAACTTTCGAAAAAATGATCAGATTTGATTGAGCTTTGGCACACTTTTTTATGGCCGAAAAATAGAGAACGAGTTCGTTAACCAGCTATTTTGGATGAAAATCCAAAAAGTGAGCACATTTTGAAAATTTTTGAGACCACTTTTTTGGAAGATTTGAAAATTCTATGTACGGTTATTAGTATTACGTAAAATGACGAACAAAATATTCTTATGACTTTTCGTGATAAAAAAAAAATTACTGGAGTTATAGCATTTTCAAAATTCCAAAAAACAAACGAAAATGAACATTTTAAGCCGAAAAACGCACGATATGAAAAAAAGTCAAGAGGAGAAAAACGTTGATTCCTGAACACCCTATAATATTTTCATGACAACTTTTTGAATTTTTCGAAAAATAAAAAATTCAAATTTTGATCGCACAAAAAATTAATGAAAAATCAAAAAAGCCATTTTGCTGTAAAACTATGCAAGATACCAGAAAAGATCATCTCACCAAAATTCTGCACCTAAAAAAGATCTACAAATTTCTTATCATTCACTTTTTGATATGACGCGTAGTTTTTGTTTTATTCGTAAAAAACAGCATTGAAAATAGAAAAATCAAATTTTCAGACGAATATTACCAGCTACGAAAAAATGACCGAAACAAAATTTGTTCATCCATGGAAGAGGTACAAATTTATTGTGACTCATGTTTCGATAGGATGCGTGGTTTTTGTTTTATTCGTGAAAATAACATTGACAGTAAAAAAAATCAAAGTTTTGAAAAAACAATGCAAGGTACGAAAACATATAAATGAACAAAAATTGTGCATTCAAAAAAGACTTACACACCCGTAATCAATTTTTGTGGTAAGAATATATTCAAAATGAAAAAATTAACTTTTTTGATAAACGGCACAAGCTAAAATAAAATGTTAACTAATAAAATTTGTCGCCTCAATTATATCATTACTTTCCATTTGAAATCAAATACAAATTTAGTAATTTGTATATGAAGAACATATAACACGAAGCACAAAGTGCGCGCTCAGTGTATTTACCAAATCGCACGCCGTAAGTGCGCTCCAACTTTTTTGTTTCTATCATGCGGTTCAAATGATTTTCAAATCAAATATCGAGCGCGAAGCGCGAGTGTCTGGATGAGAATGTGTTCCTTAAGGTCGATAGAACCTTGAGTAAATAAAGTTACTTTTCAGTCTAAAATAAAAGAAAATTTAACAATCACGCCATACCACGCTGAAAAACCCAGTTCTCGTCAGATCACTGAAGTTAAGCAGCCTTGGACGCGGTTAGTACTTGGATGGGTGACCATTCAAGAATACTAACATGAGTGCTGTTGGCACATCGTGGGTGTGGTGAGCCCACACTTGTAGTTATTTATAACTACAAGAAAAAACTAGAAACACTACCCGAATCGGGTAGTGTCACGCCTACCCTGAAAGGGAAATGGTTTAATGGTATATATATATATATACTTAATATGTAGAGGTTTTGATAATTTTATAATATTTGCAAACAAACTTTTTCTTTTCATCGAAGTCGAACACGAAGTTCAAAAATCTAGAGGAGCCTAGCGTAAAGCGCGATGCAAATACGCCCGAGCGCGTAGCGCGAGGTGAATACATAATCGAGCGCGAAGCGCGAGATAAATATATGATCGAGCGCGAAGCGCGAGATCCAACAGTCGCGCGCCCTAGGCGCGCTCAAACTTGCGAGCGAAGCGAGCCGCGCGCGAAGCGCGCCATGAGAATGTGCCCGCGAAGCGGGCAGATTTTTTTTTCTTACATATAGAATAATAATATTTCTAAAAGAATGGATTCTGAAGTTTTAAGAATGATGAAATATAAGCTACAGCTATCAAATTTGTTTGCTTTTCATCACGTGTATTAAATTGCGTTGAAAAAGACGATTATGTCGTAATTTTGGTGAACGATAAGAAGCAATTTATATTCGTAAACAAGACAGATGCAGACATCGGTGATCTAAAATGAAATAAAGTTTTCTGATTGAAGATTGAACAACAAAAATCTCTTCCATAATCCTTGATTCGTTATTCATTTATTCATATAGAAATAAGACCAAAATGGTCCAATGCTTTATTGGAAATTATCAAAAATTTTAAGAATTGTTGGAAAATTTGGGAAAATCCGGTTACGAATTTCACAATTTTCAGTCAGAACTACGGAATTTTCTGATACTTTGCGTTTGAAAATTCCGGACCTTATATCAACAAAATTTTATGTTTCAAGTAATGGAAGCAACTTTAATATTAAGAAATTTGGAATTGTATTTTACAATTGAACATTTTTTTACTAAACTGGGTACAAAATAAAAATTTCTTGAAATGATAATAAATTTTTAATTAATGGCTCTATTGAAAATTTGAAAATTTTCTCAATTTTCAACCTAGAGCTTCTAAAATTTCGAAATTTCCCATTGGAGCGCAAAAAATGAAAGAAAATAATTTCTTGATGTATCAAGTATCATTTTTTGTGACTGAATCTATTTCATGTGTAGGAATATGTGAGATTTTTTTCTGAAATAAATAATTTAAAATTGTAAGCCGTCGATGTTGAATCATTCTAAAAATGTTCTAAATAACACAATTTCAATCAGGACTTTTTCCGAAATTGTACGATTGAAAATTTTTAAGCTGAACGTTTAAATTTTAGATGTATAATTGTTAAACATGCGATTTGAATATTTTCAATTCATAAACTCTTCAATTTTAAAATGTTTAATTGTGCAATTTTTTAATTTTATTTTTGAAATTGGCTGATTGCGAAGTTTGCAATTGAAATAAGTGTTTGAAAATATTTTCATACATTCTCTAAAAATTAGTTTGTCAAAACTAGAAAACATTTTAAATTTACCAAGAAATTTTATAAAAAAATTGTTTTGATCAGAAATCCTTTTGAAAATTCTTGAAAAGCCTAAATATCTCCAAAAATCAATCATTTTAATCATTGTTTCAATTTTTCGAAAACTTCCAATATCTTTCAAAATCATTCAAATTTTCCCATAATTTTTTATAAAACTTTCACAATTTAAAAAATCTTCAAAATGATTTTTTTCTAATTTTAGTAATCTTTTGAAAAATTATAAAATCATTTGAAATTTGGCTAGAAATTTTAGGAAAACTTTTCAATACTCTGAGAAATTATTTTTTAAGGAAACAGCTGATTAACTAAAACATATTTGGCGAAAATATGATTGGTACATATTAATTTGATATCATTCATATTTACTCAATAACAAGGCAATTAAAAAATTAGTGTTGATTTTAAGTGACTCGGAAATGAAAATCTCAAGGAGACATGGCGTAATTGTTTGATTTTTACAGAGTTTTTGTGACAAATGGAAAATGATTGCGCGTTTATAGCCTTGAAGGGACGTTCGCGTCTTATAATCATGATTCAAGAAATAATGGAATAAAGCTTGGAAAGCATCTGATTCAGTTTTAAATTTAGAATATCAAGGAAATTTTGTACTGGGTATTATAAATTCGTTGAATTCTGAGACCAATTTCCTATTCATAATGAAAAATGTTCAACAAAACAGTTAAATTCTAATAAAATCATCAAATTTTTAAGAAAATAATCTAAATTTTTCACATATAGTTAAATTTTCAACTGAGATCATGAATCCTGAATGAAAAAAATGAATCTCATCAAAGAAGTTTACTTTTTGAACAAGCATTTCAATTTTAAATAAAAAGTGTCAAATTTAATCAAAAAGATGAATTCTCAACAAACAATGTAGTAGTTCACATTGCGATTGAAATATATTCAAATTTAAAATCCGAGGCAGTTGAATTCAACCAAAAAAGACGTATCAAGAATTTTGAAAAAAAGAGTTCAGGTTTCAACCAGGAAAGATTTTTCAATTAAAATTGTCTACCAAATTGTTAAACCTTCAAGCCAAAAGATGCATCTTCAATGAAACAGATGAATTTTCAAATTAATATTTGAATTTTTAGTTGAAAAAATTAATTTTCCAGTGAAGAAAAAAAATTCAGTTTAACAAATAATTTTAAACCGAAAAAAGAAATTTACAAAAAATTCTTGATTGCTCAATGAAATCGTGAAATTTTTTAACCAAAATAGGTTGATTTTAAACCAAAAATACCATTGTAGGCTGTTTAATTAAAGATAAATAACTAAAATAACTAACTCAATACTACTAACTAAATTAATGCGATTTAAAATGTAAAACTTTGAAAAAAATGTCACTGAAAAATTAAATAAATTGAGAGATTCTTCACATTACTTTAAAAATTTAAAATATTTCAAGGCTTCCAAGTTATACCTTGCAAATAGGTTTCTTTCATAAAAAAGATATAGAGAATTTTTTGTTTCAGATATGAATTTAAATTTTTATTTTTTCAGACATTTGTGTACTATTATATCTTTGTTTCAATTTTTTACTTTAGAAAGTTTACCAGAATAAATTAAACAATATGACCGTCGAATGGTTGGCTAGAAAATATCTAAAAATGCAGAAAATAGTGATGCTAGAATTGCAGAAAAATTCGTCGAAAATTTCTTACGATTTGCACAGCTGAACGTCGGTTGCTGCCAAATCAGATCATGGTATTAATGGTATGTTTAAATATAAAAATATACCTAAAAACATTTTATAAATAAAAATCGATTTAACTTGAATTACTTATAACAGCAAAGTGATTGTATCACAGAATACCTATTTATCCAAAGGTCAGGGAGGACTGAAAAATCCTGAAAAATAAAATCCTTGTTGAGATTTACTCAAGCTATGATTTACGATTTAAAAACATCTGCCCTGAAACGTGCCTGTATTCACTTTTGTTAGGATAAATGTTACTACCCAATTTTTGTACCTAAGCCTTAATGACGTTCGCCGTGCAAACTAGTGACCGTACCGGGGAAAACATTTTCGGACTTTTCCGTTTTACATCGTGCATCATCGGAACTTGTAACGCCTTCGGGCACTGGGTGTTTACCCCCACCTTCAAAATTTGTGAATCTTCTCCGTTTTTCGAAATCTGCAACGGACCGACGTCAGTCGAGTTTTAACACCGCAACCGAATACTTAACTAACTACTTGCAGCGTACCTTGTCGTTATCTCGGCTCAATATCATTATTGTATCACTTTGTATTTTTATATCCATCACGTGAAAGTTTAAATTGAATAATCATTACTTATTAAATTGATTTACTTTTTTTAAACTACCCTTCTCATCACGTAAAATCTCTTGAATCCTAATACAAAGAATTAACTGTGGTACGGCTCTTCGGATAACGAGAATTCCGGGCAAGCAGCACGACCACAAAAACAACTCAACATTTTTGGTCCTTCGAAAACCGGATCGTGAATTTTTAACGAATAATTAATTCACATCCAGCAACCAGTGACTATCGAAATAAATGAAATCTCTTAAAGTAAAAATACAAAGTGCATTCTAAAAACTATCCAAAACGTGCAATCGTCGCTTAAGTGAACATGGACATTTAAGTGACTTAAATAAACTAAAAAACAGTGAAACGAAACGTGAAAGCATCGCTTAAAGTGAACGTGGACACTTTAGTGAATTAAATGAACTAAAAACACAGTGAAACGAAACGTGAAAGCAACGCTTAAAGT
>CAKNYM010028182.1:0-46294 GCA_932195095.1 Andricus curvator | reverse complement strand
GAAACGTGAAAGCAACGCTTAAAGTGAACGTGGACACTTTAGTGAATAAAGCAAACTATAAAACACAGTGAAATTAAGCAACGTTGAATCTTGGTTTAAGTGAACAAAAAACACTTTACAAATCTTTCACTTAATAAATTAAGTGGAACAATACTCTATTAAACACAGTGAAACTAAAGAACGTGAAATCATGGATCAAGTGAACGAAAACACTTAACAAATCTGCTGCGGAATCATCAGATAGCTGTAAACAACGTGGAAGCTTCAACGAACGAGCTGACTTCAGTCATCAGAGTCTACGTCTATTCTGTAAAGGACATATTCTAAGATCTTTCTCCAGAACTTCAAAATGGTAAGTCTCGCATGCCTGTTTTAAGAGTTATATATTTATCGAAACGTGATCGATCCTTTTCCCTTCTGTTCCATTTTGTATCAATTTGATCTCAGTTGCATAATAAAATGGTAGGCGAAGACAAACGAGTAAAACAGCTACACAGGCTTCGGGGTGCCTTAAAAGCGAAGTTAACGGTCCTCAACAAATTTCTTAAAAAACCTACTGCAGACATAGATCTTATCGAATTAAAGGGTAAACGTACTGATGCTGAACGCGTTAAAACTGATTTTGAAACTACGCAAAACGGAATAGAGTTACTAGTTAGTGACGCAGAAGTCGATTCCGAATACGCGGAAAGAATTGAATTTGAGGAACGTCTTTCTTACTTAACTGCTCAGGCAGAACGAATTCTTAGAGAAAAGGAACCGATAATTCCAATCGATTATCCCGCATCGTCTCGCGATTCTCATAATATCGGTAGCATAGCAAGCCTTCAAGAAAATTCACAAATCTCCGCACCTACACGGGTGCAATTTAACGAAAATAAAATTAATCTCAAGTTACCCGCGTTAAATTTACCCAACTTTAGCGGTACATATGAGAAATGGCCAGGTTTCAGTGACACTTTCAAATCATCTGTCCATAACGATAGCAGATATACTAATTCTCAAAAGTTAGTATATCTTCGATCGTGTTTAACTGGAAAAGCCGCGGATAAAATTGAATCGCTAGAAACTACTCATGCTAATTATCAAGTCGCGTGGGATATATTAGAGAAATATTATAACGACCCGGCGGCCGTTATCAATGTATACCATTAAGCCATTTCCCTTTCGGGGTAGGCGTGACACTACCCGATTCGGGTAGTGTTTCTAGGTTTATAACTTGTAGTAAATAACTACAAGTGTGGGCTCACCACACCCACGATGTGCCAGCAGCACTCAGTTTTCTCGAATGGTCACCCATCCAAGTGCTAACCGCGCCCAACGCTGCTTAACTTCAGTGATCTGACGAGAACTGGTTTTTTCAGCGTGGTATGGCTGTTGTATCAATAATCATGTTAAAGCATTTTTTGATTTATCACATTGTCGAAACACTTGCGCAAACACTTTATGCGATCTCTTAAATCACGTAACAAAACATTATCGAGCATTGGAAGCTTTAAAGAAACCATTTCTGGAAGCATTTCCCATTTTTGCCATAACTTCAAAACTTGATCCGCAAACGCGTCTTAAATCGAAAGAACACATTCAAGGCAATAATTCTCCAACAATGGAATTATTGCTTGAATTTCTACACTGCCGCAAAAAATTGCTAGAAACTAATAAACCTTACTCGCGAAACGAAAAAAGTGAAACAAACGTATCACAGCGCAACGACAGACAATATCGAGATAATAATAAACACTTATATCAAGCACAGGCTAATCGGGCAATGTCTTATGCATCGCAATATTAAGCGATTTGCAATATCTGTAAAGGTTCACATTTTACGCAAAATTGTGAAAAACTCTTAACCGCTAACCTACAAGAACGTATACAAATCGTCAAAAATCTGAAGCTTTGTTTTAATTGCCTCAGAACTAATCATATCGTAGAAAACTGTAAAGTGACGGCATGTAAAACGTGCAATAAAAAACACCACACTCTTTTACATCGAGAAAGTAATGCTTCACAACCAACTTTAAACGCAAATTTGGCATGTTTACATAATTCCGTATCTTCTCAAGTATTATTATCAACAGCGATTATTCACGTCTTAGATCACAAGGGTTACCCTCACGTATGCAGAGCCCTTCTCGATAATGGTTGGCAAGTTCATTTCTTAACCGAAAGAATGGCTACAAAATTAGGTCTTAGTTTAAATGAAATTGAAATCCCACTCGGTGGCGTAAATCAAATGAGCTCAAGCATTAGCAAAATAACACGTACCACGATCCAATCCCGTCTAACTAACTTTTCCAAAGATTTAACTTTCCTTATTACTCCAGAAATCAATCCATTTGTTCCTAGAGAGCCTATAAATCGAGCTGAACTCAAAATTCCATCCAATCTCCATCTTGCAGATCCAGAGTTTTATAAACCTAGAGAAATCGACGCTTTAATCGGTGCGGAAATTTTTCTGCAATTGCTTTGAAATGGTCAAATAACTTGAGCTAACAAAGACGCGATATTACAAAAAACTAAATTGGGATGGATATTGGGCGAAAAAACATCTGAATCTACATTGCCAAACGCAGCTAGGTGCAATTTATCCTTGAATCTTTTGAATCGAAATATAGAAAAATTTTGGGAATTAGAACACTGTCCTCAAGCGAGTCGATTATCAAAATAAGAAATCGGATGCGAACAGCATTATGAAAAACACACTTTTCGCGATCAAAATTCCGGGAAATATTGCGTCAAACTTTCATTCAAGGAAAATGAACCTGCTCTCGGTGAATCTTACTCAACTGCTTTAAAACGCGTATACGCTATTGAAAGGTCCTTTGACAAAAAACCGCAGCTTAAAGAACCTTATATCGAAAATCTAAATTCATATATAGAAAGCAATCATATGTCTGAAATAAACTCTGATTCGATTCATGACGGTGATTTTTTACCACATCACTCGGTAATAAAACAATCTAGTCTCACAACGAAGGTGAGAGTAGTTTTTGATGCATCGTCAAAAACTTCAAACGGAAAATCACTAAACGACGTGAAAATACCGACCAACGTGTAAAAATCTTCACACTAAATACAGTCACTTTTGGGACTGCACCTGCGTCATTTTTAGCTACAAGAACTCTTGTACAGCTGGCAAACGATGAAGCCAATTCTTATCCACATGCATCTATAGCTTTAAAGGAAGATTTTTACATGGATGATCTCGTATCGGGCGCGGAAACTCGCGAGCAAGCAAGGCAATTAATCAGCAATTTAATTGAAATTACTCAGAAAGCAGGCATGAATCTTAGGCAATGGGCCTCCAATGATCCGTCTCTTATCGAATCTTTATCAAAAACATGTAAAGATTCATTTCTATGTTTGAATTTAGGAGAAAAAACTAAAACTCTGGGTATTTATTGGGACCCAAAGCCAGATTTACTGCTTTATACAGTAAATCAGCCAAATATAGACAATTCCGTAACTAAAAGATCGATACTCTCACAAATTGCAGAACTCTTTGACCCTCTCGGATTATTAGGTCCTGTTATCGTAAAAGCGAAAATAATTATGCAATCATTGTGGAAATTAAAATTAGATTGGGTTGAGAACGTTCCATCTCCAATAAGAGAAGACTGGGTCGAATTCCAAGATCAATTAATTTTCCTAGAAAAATTCACTACTCAAAGAAAAATAATTGGTGATGATTACGCTAGCTTAGAAATACACGGTTTTTGTGATGCTAGCAAAAAGGCTTACGGGGCTTGTCTTTATATCAGATCTATTGACGATAATGGCGTAATCACCACTCAATTAATTTGCTCGAATTCAAGGGTCGCCCCTTTAGATGTCGAAGATGTATGTCATTCAGAACTATGCTCAGCTCTTTTACTAGTGAATTTATTCTCAATAGTTCATCAAGCTTTACGCCGATTAATTATACAAAAAACTATTTTTTGGTCCGATTCAATGATTGCATTGAATTGGATAAAAAAGGCTTCTCACACTCTCCCAACTTTTGAAGCAAATCGTGTTGCCAAGATTCAAGCATTATCGATACCTCATGAGTGGCGACACGTAGCTACCGAATATAATCCCGCAGATCTCGTATCGCGAGGCCTATCACCAAAGGAGATAATCGACAACTCTTTTTGGCTGAATGATCCTGTATGGATTAAACAAGCGGAGGAATAATGGCCCAAATCCAAATTCGAAACTTTAAAAATAGGTACAAAGAAAACGATTAACGTCAATGTCGTATACGTAAACAAAATCGCGATGACGCTTTTTGAAAACGCGAAAACTCTTACCAGTCTTAAACGCACTGTAGCTTACTGCCAACGATTTATCAACATTAAAATTCTTAAACAAAGTATATCGGGTTATCTCACTTCAATCGATCTCCAAAAAGCACATACGTGTATAATAAAAATCGTTCAGCGGCAAGCATTTTCAAACGAATTAAAAATGCTAGAATCGAAGCAAGGCTTTAAGGGGAATTTAACTGCACTTGCCCCCTTTTTGGACGTTGAAGGCATTCTTAGGGTCGGAGGTCCACTTAGTCAATCCGATCTTAGTTACTCAAGAAAACATCCGATCCTTCTGCCTCAAAATCACATTATAACAAATCTTATCATTCGCGAGAAACATTTAAATCTCTTTCATGCAGGCAAACAAGCTACACTAAATGCTACTCGCGAACTTTACTGGATTGTCAACGGGAAAAATTCAGTCAAGAATATAATTCGACATTGTGTCACTTGCTGTCGCGCAAAACCACAAACCCGAAACTATATCATGGGAGATCTGCCAAAAAATCGAACAATCTTTAAAAGGGCTTTTTTGCAATCCGGAATCGATTTCTGCGGTCCGTTTTATATTAAGGAAAAGAAATTTCAAAACCGAAAGAAAATTAAGATCTATGTTTGTGTTTTCGTATGTTTCGCGACAAAAGCTGTACACATCGAAATCGTCAGCGATCTGACCTCCGAAGCTTTTGTAGCTTGTTTAAGTAGATTTTTCTCAAGACGAAGAAAAAGTTCAGATCTGTATTGCGATAACGCTACTAACTTTGTGGGGGCAAAAAACGAACTTGCCAAAATTTCAGAATTCTTAAGATCTCAAAAGGTTAACGCAACAATCTCTCGCGTACTTCCAACCATAATATCAATTGGCATTTCATTCTCCCGCGTTCACCTCACTTTGGTGGACTCTGGGAAGCTGCTGTCAAATCGTTCAAGTTTCATCTAGTACGCGTTATCGGCAATCAACTTCTAACCTATGAACAATTTACAACACTCGCAACTGAGATCGAAGCAATTTTAAACTCTCGACCGTTGACACCACTTCCTTCAGATCCTAACGACCTAGCCGCCTTATCTCCCGGTCACTTTCTCGTAGGTGACTCTTTAACAGGTGTGCCAGAACACGATTTGACGGACATTGAGAATATCTCAATGAGTTGACTGTGCGAAAAAAGTGGCACCGAAGTGCTACAAATGATATCAAGATCGGTCAAATTGTAACACTACGAGACGATAAGCTCCCTGCAATGCAATGGAACCTTGGACGTGTTATCGACACTCATCCAGGCGCGGATGGGGTCGTTCGAATCGTCACAGTAAAGACTGCATTGGGCGAATACAAGCGCAGTATAAAACGCATTGCTCCACTACCCATTGAAATCTAATCTTACGACTGCATACATACATACATTGATTAGCAGTTCGAACTCGAAAGTTCATTGCCTCACTATCCGATTCGGGTAGTGTTTCTAGGTGGATATTTACTACCAATGTGGGCCCACCACACCCGACTGCATATCTTATAATAATTGCAAAAATTTTTATTTGTTGTCATCAACTGCGATTTCTTCTTGCAACCCTATGTATCTACTATGTATATTATTCCTAGCCTTATACAACCTCTGCATATATTATCTAAATCTTATCATGTATGAAGCTATAGTTTAATGAACTATCTTTTATCTTACGAATCGTGGTAATAACTTAGCGCTTAATCACTACCGTAATCAAATTTTATTGAACCGATTGTTCAAAGGGGCCGGCATGTTGAGATTTACTCAAGCTATGATTTACGATTTAAAAACATCTGCCCTGAAACGTGCCTCTATTCACTTTCTTAGGATAAATTTTACTACTCAATCTTCTCACTCTTGACTACCTAAATTTCGAATTTTAGGATCTCTTTCAAATCTCAGAATTTATACTTTTATTACTTGTAGGCGTTAAGTCTTTCAAATCTATTGACCATTTAGAGTCCAATTTTTGTACCTAAGCGTTAATGACGTTCGCCGTGCAAACTAGTGACCGTACCGGGGAAAACATTTTCGGACTTTTCCGTTTTACATCGTGCATCATCGGAACTTGTAACGCCTTCGGGCACTGGGTGTTTACCCCCACCTTCAAAATTTGTGAATCTTCTCCGTTTTTCGAAATCTGCAACGGACCGACGTCAGTCGAGTTTTAACACCGCAACCGAATACTTAACTAACTACTTGCAGCGTACCTTGTCGTTATCTCGGCTCAATATCATTATTGTATCACTTTGTATTTTTATATCCATCACGTGAAAGTTTAAATTAAATAATCATTACTTATTAAATTGATTTACTTTTTTTAAACTACCCTTCTCATCACGTAAAATCTCTTGAATCCTAATACAAAGAATTAACTGTGGTACGGCTCTTCGGATAACGAGAATTCCGGGCAAGTAGCACGACCACAAAAACAACTCAACAATCCTCGACACTGTAAGGTATATAATTCATTCTTTTGTAACATTTGAAATACTAAAAAAATTAAAAAAGCTTTCCTTTACCTCCCAAAATTTGTCGAACAATTTACTAAGACTACTCAATAAAACGAGAAAATTGGTTTAAGACTCACATTGAATATATCATGAATTGAGAACAAACCCATTTTGAGAAGCTTATTGTCAGAAACTCAATAAGAATTAAAATCTTAGATAGAAGTGTTTGTAATTGTTACATATTTACATAATGATGGAAGTGCAACGAAAAAAAAATTTTTAACAAAGAAGTTCACCTTTCAACCAATTCGTTGAATTTCCAATCAAAAAAGATTATTTCGTGAGAAAAATTTTTGATATTTCAATCAAAAATTGTTCAATTTTCTACAAAACAGATGAATTTTACATTTCAACCTTTCTGTTCTTTAGAAATTTTACAAAGAATCCAAGTATTAAGTAAAGAACTACGATTAGTAACGATTATAAGTTTACATTTTCCTACCAAACCACAAAAGAAAAATCCAAACGTTGATAACAATATTTTTTTCTCAATTACGCGACATACGGGAAAAAGCCCAAAAGCAACCTTGTGGCTTTCCAGGAGTTCTGCAAAATGTTTTTTTCAGTTTTTTTTATGGCAAACACCATTTTTCAGCATTTCAATAATTATAAATTGTCATCCAAAAATTTGGAACTTTCTTCAGATATCCTAGGAAGAGACAGTTTCGTTTTTGAAAATTTTACCGCATCAATCATATTTTTTGAAAAAAATTTTCTCTACGGATCTTCAAACAGAGAGAAACTGCTCATCAAATTCAAAAAGAAAATAAATTAATCATTTGAATTCTTTAAGAAAATACCAGATTCGAAAAAAAAGCTATTTTTTACACTGCAAAGAACAAACTAATACAGTTTGATGCCTTCCCAACAATTTAAACCAGGATTTCTCGTTCATCTTTCAGTACCTAAATTAGTCAAATTTTAGTAATTAAAAATTAAATTCTACGAATTCAATTACAGAAACATGGACAAGGTAAGATGAGTAAGAAATTGCTCATTGGATATTTTGGAATATTTAATAATTCGATAGTGGAAAAGTACTTATTGGTAATTACTTATTCTTATTATTGAAACGAAGAGTTATAAATATTGCGTATTTGATAAAGGGCCTGCGTCACCTTCAGAAATAGTACATATTTGCAAGGTATTTCTTCGGACTGAAAAAATTATACTTATTTACACACCTGATCTATTTCGCCTTACGTTATTGACACACACTGTTTTGATTTCAAATTACCTAGTAAAAAATGAAGTATTCGATATTTTTCGAAATAAAATTTCAAGTGATCCTTGATATTCTATTACTATTTGGAAGCAACATATAATTTGAATACTACTTGTCTTTTATTTGCAGATTTTATGAGAAATGACAACGTTTTTCAGTACAAACTATCTACTCACAGAAACTTTCAACAATTTATGAAAAATGTCATGAAGATTGGTTCATTCTTTGAATTTCAACAAAGTCAAGAAAAAGAAAGAATTTCTTGCAATCAAATGAAAAGGGCTGACCCCACTTAATTTTATTTTACAAAATGATTTCCACAGTTTTCTCGATTGTACATTTTTCTAATTTTCCATAGGAAATTGCAATTATTCAGAATTGCATCTCTGAATAGGATAGATGAGGAAAAAATTGCTAACTTAAATAGCTGATTCAACAATGACAGTCAAAAAAATATTCAATTAAATATATACAACCCAGACACCTCCCCAATGACTCCGGTTCATACACTCATCTCAAAAGTAACGTTCAGCAATCCACAAGAACTACCCCTAGTTCATTTAACAAACTCCGCCTCAGCTGTCTTCAACTAAACCCGCCAAAAAAATCTTAATTACAATTTATCAATACAGACACCTTGCCAAGACTCCAGTTAATATCGCCATCACCGCTGTAATTTCCAGCGGCCCCCAAGAACTATCTCTAGCAAATTTAACGAGTCCTATTTCAGCTGCCTTCTGCTATATCACCAAAAATATTTTTAATTAAAAATATTCAACCCAGACACCTTTTCAAGACTCTAGTTCATATCTTGGTACATACAGTATGAGTATCCCCGCGAAGCTACTCCCCTAACTAGGCCTTCGCCCCATCTGGCTTTTAGTTAGTGATGGGCGATCCTCACTGTGGCATCGATACTTATTGAACCGATTTTTGAATTCGGATCGGATTGACAGTATTTAAATTATCGATTATCGATCGATATTTTTTATCAGGATCGCCCATCACTACTTTAAGTCGCCTCTAATGTCGCATCCTTTGTATCCAGCTTACTAGATGGTCTAGCATGCCATACTTTGAAGCCTCTCGACATATGACTTCTGGCGGGTTATTGCTAAATGAAGTTCCCACAGAGCAGCCTTCCTGAAAGGCGTGCTACCCTGTGTGCAGCAGGGACGCTAACAGCACCTCAACTCTCGACCAGTTTACTTAGCGTCTTTAGAATCACAGAAAAAAGTGTGAATCTAACGCTAATTTCAGGGTACCATTTCCCTGCAGCAAAAATTAGTATTGGTAGTGTGAATGGCACCACTGCACAAGGTACCGGTTTCCTCGTACTTGCGGTACGAACCGTTACCTGCTGTCAACTGTTTTTACAGTTTTGCGGCAAAAACAATAGACGATAGTTTTGTACCCCAACCCCGAGCCAGATGGAACCCCATCTTGAAATTATGTGAAAGAAAACTTATCCCAAAGTTTTTACTGCGATGGAAAACGTTGAACTGATCAGCCAGATATCTTTAGGAGCAGTGTAGCCCACCTTCCCAGATTTGGGAATGAAGGACACTCTACCATCCTACCATACCAATAGCACGTGTTCAAAGGAAAATCTTGCCCTAAATAGTTTCGCTAGTGCGACAACGAAATTCGTGCCCTTTTGTAAGAACGTTTTGGGTGGACGCCATGCCATCCGCCCCCGTTCCAAACTTGGATTCCTTATATTAGGTGTACAAATAAGTTCTACCCGTTTTAAGCAACTTTTATTTTATTTATAAGAATCCAACAAAATGCAAGTATTAATTAATATAGTAGCCATCTACTACTGTTCCCGAACGCTCAGGCAATTGGTGAGTTCCATAGCGAAAGAAAGCTTGATCTTTTGACGGTATAAAGTCATCCACTATTGTTAGAACTTCAGCTTCAATTTTAATTTGGTGTTCAGCTAAGCAGTTTTGTAACGAGCGAAAAAGGTGGTAATCGGAGGAGGCAATGTGCGGAGGGTAAGCCGGACCCGGCAGAATTTTGAATTGCAATTCTTTTATGGTTTGGCGGACAACGGAACTTCTATCTGGCTTAGCGTAGTCGTGCTGTATTGGTCTTCGTCCATGCCCAGAATATCATCTCTTTTTCTGTTTTTTTTTTCGCCAAACGGTTCAATTGAAAAGAGTAACACTGGCGAACATCACTCTTTTCAACTGAACTACTTTGCGAAAAAAATCCAAGAAAAGAGATCATATGCTGGGCATGGGCGAATACCAGTACAGCACGTCAACACTAGGCCACATAGATGTTCCGTGGTTCACCAAACCATAGAAGAATTAAAATCAGAAATTCTGCCGCATCCGGCTTACTCTCTACACATTGCCCCGTCCGATTACCACCTTTTTCGCTCGTTAAAAAACAACTTAGCTGAGCAACAAATTAAAATTGAAGCTGAAGTGCGAAAAATGGTGAATAAGTTTATAGCGTCAAAAGATGAAGCTTTCTTTTGCCATGGAATCCATCAATTGCCTGAGCGTTCGCGAACAGTAGTAGAAGCCAGCGGCCACTATATTAATTAATACTTACATTTTGTTAGATATTTATGAATAAAATAAGAGTTCCTTAAAACGGGTAGAACTTATTTGTACACCTAATACAATAAACAGAAAACATAAAGGTTGAGAATGAAAATTTAACTGTGTTGCAGATAACTCATCTTCTTAGCTTGATAATTTGAAAGGTCACACTGCATACGGGCGTAAGTACCAAAACCCGAATTTTACAGGAGAAACAAGAAACTATATAACTTTCCCGTAATAATTCTTTAACAAAAAAATGCGAAAACTGTTCAGGGTACTGTTTGGCTCTATCGAACTTTGGAACGAACATCCTAAATGAAGGATTCGTCGCCGAGAAAACCTTTGGCAAAGGAACGGCGCATCCTCAAAGACTCTGATTTTGATACATGAATAGTTGCATAACTTTTTTATCTTTGATTAAAAAAAAAAACATCTTTAATCTAATTGTTAGCTTCAATGAATCGCGAAAAGAGCGATTCCAGAGATGAATTCATTTCAAAACATAGTTCAATACTTACTGAACATGAAAAAAATAACATAAAATTCGCAAAGAGTGAACATGAATTGGTATAATTTATTGAAGAACGAGTTGTAATAGAGTAAATGTCGTCTGAACGTATGTATTATTCAATTTCTTTGTTGAATAATTGCTTTCAGTAATTTAAAGAAATGATTATATTTCCGCTTATAAATTCAGCAAAATATCGAAAGTGCTACAATCGAATGTCTAGTGTATATAAATTATGAAGGAGATTGAAATAAAATCAAGTTAGAGTCATTGACACAAAATAATATTTTTATTTGATGGTATGTTTGTCCAATTAAACTTCCTAATATGAGACATTTGGATAAGACAATTTTTTTCATGGGAACTCCAGAGAAACGAGTGATTCAAAGTGGTCTGGTCGTACTTTTAGTACCCAGTTAGGAAGAGGTTGCCTGTTGTCCCAAACTTTTAGCACCCCCATGAGTCTTCGATAGTCATTGGGCCCAAATTCACCGCGCACAGAAATTCTACTACGTAAATAAACAATATTTGGATTATTAGGTGCTAGTATTGCATAATAAGAATGATGTGTGCCTTTTATGATAACCAGGGATGTATCATCTCCACGACCTTTGGTCTTAAACGTTGCGCGAGTTTGGAGTTTTGCAGCGAAGTGATTATTATTGATATATGAATGACGACGATGATCTGGATCAACAACTGTTATATACGCGCGCTCTAGTCCGAGTGGTGATCTTTGATTATTAAGCAACATCCAGCTATCCCATTGGGAAGAAGACTTTTTATAAAGTTCTCCATATTCAACATAGTTTCGACCTTCAATCTTTACAGAAATGAGGCTTCCTTCACAAATGTCGTTGAAATGTTCGATCTCTAGATGTCCATTTTCACCATCCATTGCATCTATTTAATTCAGAAAAAAAAATAAATTTGTGAATTTTGATTAAAGACAATTTTTAGATCAATATTTGCATATCTAGAAAAGTTCCACAAAAGATTCCTCCCGTTTCTGGAAAACAATGCTTTCGGCCGCATTTAAGTTTCAAGGATGGGATTATAAGAAAATGATGAATATATTTGAATGAATCAGTTTAGTGTCAGTGATTTTGGTTACTGATCAATTAGTACACTTTTGTCAGGTGTGCTCTGTTAAATTTTCATCAATTTCGTGGTATTTATGGAAGTGCACATATTGAAAAGTTTATTTTCACGTCAATAAAGCAGGGCAAAATAGATCATTTATGGGAGTAATTCCAATATTTTCATTCAGAAGCCAAAAATTGTAAAAACATTATTCAAGTAAAGTTGACTCATCTTATTTACAAGTTTCGCAATATGCCCGTCATTGTGTTTTAACACAGCTGCAAATGACACACAATCGCTCTCGTTCATGAGAAAGTAAGGTGTAATAAATTCATTGTGTAAATACTTCTCATTTTTCCAATTAGATTCCCTTCTCGTATTTACAAGTTTTACAATATCGCCTTCTTATCGTTTTAATAAAGTTAAAAATATTACGCAATCACGTTTTTTATCGTTTATTCGGAAGCAAAGTCTTTTGTTAACGTCAGGTTTTTGAAATAATGGAGTTAAAAAATATTATACCCGATATATACTAGTATGACGTGATAGAATGATTTCGCTTTCGGATCGTTTGCAGCGAATGAAAACCTATGACAGATAATACATTTTAGAAATGTCAAATTCCTTGTAATACCTGTGTATCACCGAATTTTCCATCTGCAGCTAATTTTACGAAAATTTCCGTAATAAACAATTCAAATGTCTGATCTTATTTGAAGTGCAAAATAGAATGAAATTATGGTTAGTATTAATCATAATATCAGCACGACAAAATCTCTTTGAATGTGCATATTAAGTATATTATATTACACTTACTGATTGCAACAATAAAATGTATGTAGGTAAGGAATAGAGTGATGATCTGCATTTCTGCAGGATAGATTCAGCACCGCAGAATTGGGAAGTAATTCTTGAAGATTTTCCTGAATGGTAACTGTGAAATGTTTGGAAGATATTCACTTATATACTAACCAAACGGATTGATTTCCCCAAATCCCACTTTCCATTTCTAACAGTCCACTTCCCACTCTTCACTTTTCACCATCATGATTTTTCGCACTGAGTGACTATTCAAAATTCCATCGCGACAGGTTGTTTACTTTACATCTAACAATTTTTTATATCGGAAAGATTTATTACCCATTGAATCACCAAGTATTGCCGCGTTTAGATTCACCGATAGTTGGCGAGCGTAGAACCAAGGCCAGAGCCACGTGAAATTCAAATTCTTTCAAACAAATTCTTCCCGATGTACCGCTGAAACCTCCCTCCCGGAAATTTTTTCATAATTCAAATCCCTCCCCCGAAATTTTTTCATAATTCAAATCCCTCCCCAAAAATTGTTTCCGGCTGCGGCCTAGCGTAGAACAAATATTTTTGGCTAGTCTAGCGAAGTTGCAGAGAGAGAACACGCTTTACAACGAACTTCCCACATTTCCTCTATGCCATACTTTTGAGCTATTTTTGATAACCCCAAAACACTGAAAACTAATTTCACAAAATTATCCCTAATACTGAAAAAAACGTCCACAATGAAAAATTTTGGTTGAGTACGAGAAAAAGTATAGCATAGGTCTGATCTGGTTTTTAGCTTACTACAAATAATACAGGGCGTCCCATAGCATGTGACCAAAGTAAATTTCGAATAACTTGGAAACTGTTGAAGGTACAAAATTGTTTTTTTTTATTGTACTCAGAACATTTGGCAAATTGCACTACAATCCCTTCCAAGTGTCTGCAACCTCTTGTACTACAGAACTCTATCCTACGTTTGAAGCTGGTACAGATGCGTTGTATTGTGGTTTCATCAATACCTCGCACAGCATCCCTAATTGCGTTTTTCAACTCTTCCACCATCGTCGGATGCTTTTCATAGCATTTGTCCTTGAGAACACCGCACAGGCAAAAATCTAACGCGAGAGTACCGTAAACTGAGAAAAGTGTTTCAAATACTCCAACAGTCTCATGTGGGGTGGCACTATCTTGAATAAAGTGGAAATTGTTGATTAATACATTTTTTCGTGCCCAAGAAAAAAAGCTTTTCTTCAAGAACTCTCAGTAAATATCAGCATTGATTGTACGACTCTCGGAGAATTTAAGAAAACAACCTCTCAACATAATTGCAGCCTTTTTTCAGGTGTGAGGATTTGCTTTCGATCAAATGAGACGACCCTGTTCGCCAAAAGCAAAAATTTTGTTTGTGCACAAAGCCACCTAAGAATAAATGTGCTTCGTCTAGGAAGATGATATTCTGAGCCTCTATCTCTTTGAATTCAAAACGATTATGAAGTTCTTTGCAAAATTCCAAACGACGAGCATTGGTTAGATTTTCCATTACACTGTACTAACTCGCGAGAGACTGAAGCCTGCACTTCCACCTTGCAGAATACAGCGCACTTTACTTTGGTCACATGCTATGGGGCGAACTGTAATAATAAATGTTTGAAAACAACCCATAACACTAACACCTATCCCTAATTCAAAATATAGATATTGAAGCAAAACAAATAATGTGCTTCAGAAATTATTGATGCATGCGGGCTTCACAAAACAAGGCCAACGAATTTCCAAATAAATAAAAATCACATCAGTCACCATCGCAAAACTCCAAACTATATCTACAACACTAAAGTTCATTTAACTAACCCTGTCTCACCTGCTTTCAACTAAACCAGCCAAAACAATTTGAGGTGAAAGATAATCAATTCAGAAAGCTTCTTAAGACCCAAGTTAATATTGCTAATGCCATGTTAATATTCAAAAAACCTCAAGAACTACCCATGGCATATTTAACAAATCCCACCTTTGCTGTCTTCAACTAAAACAGCTAAAAAATATGAAATAAAAAATAATCAACCCAAACACATACCCAAGACTTTCGTTCATATTCTCATCGACATGATAATATTCAACAAACGCAGAAAACACCTCTAGTAAATTTAATGGATCCTGTCTCAGCTGCATCTAACTAAATCAGCCAATTTTTTTTCCTTCAATTAAAAATTGTGAACCCAGATAACTTTCCAAGACTCTAGTTTACATCTTAATACCCACAGTAAATGTTTAGCAATCCCAAAAGACGAATCCTATACAAATATGAATATACAACTAAACCCGGTAACTGTGAAAGCAAAAATAAAATAGATTTTCATTTCGAAAAATATATTTTAAACAAACAAAAATCCAATTTTAAACAAAATAGTTGAATTCTCGAATAATAAGAGGAACGCTTGACTTAAGATAGAGAGCTAAAATTTCATTAAAAAACATTAATTTTCATACAGCTAAAACAAATTTTCAACTGCCACACGTAACTGTCGTGAATAATCTCTTTTTTCGAAGGAGTGTAAATATTTTAGGGTATTTTTTAAACATTCAAGGAATTTTTAAAGGCAATAAAAAGCTTTAACAGGTTTCCAAATATTTCAAAGACCTTTAAATGAAGTTTCAAGGGACTTCAAGCGATTTTGATTGACTTGAAATATCTTAGGATTTTTTAATAGATTTCATTAATTTGAAGTGCTTTGAAGTTTATTTTCAAATTCAAAACTAAAAAATTTAATGTATCTTCGCATTTGACTTCAATTGTAATATTTGTAGAATTTCGATTCGTAACGATACAATTTTATCAAGTTTGATTATGGCTTAATGAAGAAAAGTATTATGTACGGAGGCGACTGGTTTGATTACAAAAATATTTATACAAGTGTGAACTGAACGACTGAACGCGTATTAGTTGCGTGCCATGAGAGAAGCGATTATTTTTAAAGTCCATAAAGCAAGGTAGAGCAGATAAATTGTATAAATAATTTTCATTTTTCTCTGAATATGTATCCATCCTCTTGTTTGAATGAAGCTGAAAATTTTACACAATTATGTTCTTTTATTAAAGGTTGTACATTTTCAATGTTTTTTATCTCTATAAGTTCTTTCTGTTTAATTTACACATCACCAAATAAAATTATATATATTCATAGTCGTTCTTCACTATCTAAGTAGGAATTTTTCACTAATTTTTTGCCCCTTTAGCCACCAATTTTTGGATTTCTAATGTATTACTAGATTAAAAATGAGATTTCAAACAAATCCTCTCGACAGAACATGTATTTGATTTTTTAGGAATTTTGTATACAAAAAGTTCATTTTCGGAAAAAATTTTGATTATCTAGTTCTGTACCGCAACAGTTCATTTATGACTATCAGACCAAAACAATTATCATCAAATTTTTTTAAAATAACTCATGTTGATGAAATTTAAAAAAAAATTCCGTCTTCAGCATGAATCTTGGTTAGGTGGGTCAAGGGGGTCAAAACTGAAAGTTATTGCCATTAGTTAATTTTGACCGATTTGAAAAAAATAGAAAATTTATTTTTCTGGAAAACGAAAAAAATAAGGGGGGGGGGGGGGGGCCGAACGATCAACAAAAATCGAAAGTCACATTTGTACACGTAAAAATTTTGGCCACCCTAATGTATAGTTCTGAATCCTCTCCCTAATCATTTCGGCATATTTTAACAACATATTTTCAACAATACTGTCTTACCTGAAGCAATCGATGTTGTATGATTCATACTGTATCTCATTTCCGTTTCCGCTTTTTCTAGATCCTCTTCCGTATTGAGCTTTTCTATAACTTCCTATGGGAGGTTCGATGTACTCAGACCCACTTTTCTTTTGCAGCCAAACATAGCTTCGTAGGGCGAGTGTTGTATACCTTCATGAAAAATTTTTTTTTTTCATAATTTGCACGAATCGAAGACCTTCTGCCCAGTGGTTTATTTGATTAGTCTACATACATTTAGTGAGTATATTTTGAATATCTCGGTTTGCGCGTTCAGCGGATCCTGGTCTTTGACTATGCCGAGGTTTTCCATGCACGATCCTCAGCTCAGGCCACAAATTCTTCAATTTGTGAATCATTTGATTTGCAAATTCCCTTCTATTGTCTGACTGTAATACATATGGAGCACTGATGGTCGTGAAAATGTCTACTATATTACAAGCAACTTCCTTAGCGTCAACACTAGTTTTCATGTTGATGAGATCAACCTGACACCCAGAATTAAATTCATTGAAAAGCATAGGTTTTGAAACTAAAACCCTTTTTTGGCATCAATTTCTTAACTTGACATGGTTTACATAAATTCAGGTACATATTTATAACATCCTTGGTAACATTTTTATATTTAAGGCGCAATATTTTTTACAAGTATAATGAGCTTTTTATTACCACCCACAAGAATTACATCGAATCTCTTTAGAGGACGATAGTGCACAGTTTTTTGTTTTTTCTCTCCCTGTTTCTGGCTTCGTTCATTTCCTTTACAAATGTATAATACTTTTATTTGGAAAATATGAAACCGTTTCATTTAAATAAATGGATACTTCACTGGGAGAATTAGTTGCAAAACCTTCCATTTTTCACAACTTAAACTTTACCTGAGAGCAATGACTAACAATCAGGAGCTTTGCTGAGATAAAACGAATCGAACGTCCTAATGCTGGCTCTTTTGAGCAAAATTGATTAAGAAGGTATACAAAACTGAGGGGTGAGTAGATGGTTCTAGAAAAATCCTCTCCAATTCTAGTTACAAAGACTACAAGAAATTTTCCATAATGTAATATGGGGGTTGAAATGTCTAATTGCTTTATACCTGATCTTCCAATCAAGAGGAGGTGTCACACTTGAATTCACTTTCGAATTGAGTTTTTTAAAAATTGGAAATTGTATAGGTAGTGAATCTCCAGCCTCTTTAGAAGATCATGTAGTTAGTCATAAAATAAGGAAAGCAAAATAAAACATAAAATAAAATGCATTTCAAATCATTTTTATTGCAAACTTCTAATTAAATAAAACATTTATATTATGTATATGGAATACATTAATTTATAAATAATTACTCTTATCCTCAATTTATGCTTGAATAGGAAATTTGTATTACGTATGTAATATAACCTGGCCACTTCGCGATTTGGCCGGCCAAAGCCCGAAACAATAATACCACACCATTCATTTCGGGCGTTGACCGTAACATATATGTATATATCTATATAGTTAGAAGTTTGTCATAAGCACAACCGCAGGATGGTGCTAATCTGAAAAATTGCACTCGCTCCCAGCGAAATCGCGGTAATATTTCAGCTGTAACCACGTCTCACAACCGTGAAATTGGTGGTGACAGTCTGCTACGAATTCAATTCGATGATCCGGCAACAGTCTCGAGCACCCTGGGGATACGGAGCGACCCAAGGGACACGCAGGGATGCTTTTCAGGCCATTAACCAGTGAAACCTTGGCACCTCCAAGAGCGCCGATGATCAAGATGATTAGCTTAACAGAATATTCTGGGTATGGCCGTCGCAACTTCCTTATAAGGTACCCCTCTTTCTTTTATTTTTCCTTGGCTATGAGGTTTTTGTCAGTTGGTGCCAAAAATTCGATAACGAACATGGTTTGTTTCTCGAAGTCAAGGAGACCTATGTCAGGCCTGGAGTGCGCAACAGAAACAATTGTAAAGAATATGAAGTTCCAGTACATCCGGCACTTTTTATTTTCAACAATTGACTCTATTTTCCTAGTAGCTTTTAACGGAGCGATATTTGGGTTAATGCCGTGAGAGTGACAGAGATGGTAATAAAGCACTCTTAGTGCCGCATTGTGCCTTTGGATGTAGGTCGTTCCCGCATGAGTTTGGACAACTAGATAGTATGTGTCCTAGATGCTCGAAGTGTGAATGACACGCTCTGCAGATATCATCGGGAATTTCTTGGCTCAAAATGTGGCGACGGTGGGTTTCTGCTGAATATGGTTAGAATAATTAATAAGCAGCCGCGGACAATTGTCCAGGGATGCTCCCGAAGGAATAACTCCTAAGGGAAGGCGTAACAACCGTGCCGAAAGCTGAATGCCACCTGGTTGAGGTGTCTTAAACGGCGACTCTGGGATACAGGGCGACTTCTCAGAGTATCAGCCTTATCCTTGCACGCGGGGCTCTACAAGGATGGACAAACCCATTTTCCCTAGCTGCTCGTGGGAACAACAATGACAACACCAAACATAGTTGTGGGAAGTACGGTTCAAAACAATCGAACGCGCAGGGCTCCCGACAATGGGTCGGACAACAATGCCGACTACCCTAGAGTTGGGAGAGCCAATCAAGACGGAGTCAATGCGATTGACCGGCAGAATCTGATTACTTTTGAGTGGATAGATCGACTCAGGGACGACCTGCTGGAGTGCTATGATACCAGTATGGCCTCTGAATGAAAAGGTTACATGACGCGACTGCATGCTCTGTGGTGGAGAAACACCCAGAGCTCTCGGATTTTTCGCAAAAACGTCTGCGAAACCGTGCCGAAAACCTCCAGAAAAGGGGTTATAAAAGCGGAGCGTCTACACAACCGCAGCCAGAACAAGCCGGCAACAGACAAAGAGATGCGATACTGAGACCAACCTCGAACAGGCATCCAATAGAGGAAGAACGATGCTTCAAGACCCGGAGAAACATCAACATTCAGGATTCTCCCAAGCCCAAAGATCTTACTACCAGTACAATCAGAGCACTCAAAAGAGGATACTGAAAAACAAACTGAACGCTTGACGAGGTATTTAAACCGACCTTTCCTAATAATAAAAAAGGGACCATCATCTAGAAACGTCACTTCAAAACCTTCAGGAGTACAGAAGACCATTTCAAGTCCCAGGATTACAACATACGGACCAATTCTACTGCAAGGTCTGCTAGCCGCGCAAACGAAAGTAGTATAAGCAAACGCCTGCTTTGACGCAGAGGAGAAGAAAGGAGAAATAAACCTGAACCTAATTATCGCGAATCCAGTTTCGATTCGGAAAATGATTCCAATGACCCGGATATACCGGTACCTCCTATACTTCAAAAGAAACGAAGTGATTTACTCAGCTTAGGCATACTCTTAGCGGCTTTCCCATCTAGCGAATTACCCAAAAGTGCTTCACCTGACTCGGTAGAAAGTTTTCAGGAACTATTTGAAGAAGAAATCGTTCAAGAAAGACGAGAACTAGAAGAGCCAATAGAAGATACACACACTGGGGCCTTCATAACAGTGAGCCTCCCAGGCAGTAACAGTGAGGATAGTTCGTCTGAAGAAGAAAAGGAAAAAAAATAATGAAAGAAAAGAACTAAATAGTTCAAAAATAAATAGAGAATAATTAAAAAATTCACTTTCACGATTCAATGAATCCTTCGAAACCCACAAAGAATGGAAAAAAGAAACAGAGGAAAATGTGGAGGATTATAGAAGCATCAATACCGTTTCAGAAGCAGAAAACGATCCAGAAATTCTTCACGCAATTGAGGAACTTGAAACAGATCGTGAAACGGAATTCGAGCAAAGAATAAATTCATTAATAAACTGGGATGAAAAAGAATTAATGGGGCTCGAAACTCCAGAAGTTGCGACTGAAAATTCTGAAAAACAATTTCTATCTTACATAACATTTTTTTCACAATATTAAGGCTCTTTGCAAAAGTTTTTAGATATTTTGACTTCCTTTTTATTTTCCAATCACATCGAGAACAGTACATCTCCAAAATTGAGGGCTAATTTAGTAAACAGTGACAAATTCCATCTGTAAAAGAAACTCCATAAACTTAAAAAATGTTGAATAATTCTGAGAATATATTTTCAAAAATTGTCCAAAAAAACTCAGTATTTACGGCTATTTTTCTACAATCTACAGAATGAAAGAAAAAATGAAAAAACTAATCCAATTCTACCGACATTGACGTTTTCATAACGCTATTATAACATTTCATTATAATTGCTCAACTTTAAATTCATAATATAATTTTGGATAAATAGATTTTCAATTTTGTTGCTTGTCGAAAATATTACATAAAAAAAATTATTTTTAATACAAACAGCGTATCAAATAAAACATAATTGGCGATGATATGATTTCTTCATATTAATTTGATTTCATTGATATTCACTCAATAATAAGCCAATTAAGGAAATTGTTTACTAGGTATTATAAATGTGTTCAATTCTAAGACGTTTCCACCAAAAAACATAGATTAGAATAATAAAATTAATTTAGTATAAAATAAAATTAGAATAGTTAAATTTTTAACAAATTAGTTGAATTTTCGACCTACAATTATGAGTTTTTAAAGAAATAGTTAGATTTTTGAAAAAAAAATTCATTAACAACGAAACAGTTGCACTCACAACCTAAATGTTGAACATGCAAGCAAAAGGAAAAAATATTTCACAAAACACTTGAATTTCTAAACAAATAATTGGATTTTCAAGACAAAAAAAGAATTTAATATCCATGACAAACACTTGAGCTAAATAGTTCAATTTTCAATAATATAATTACATTTTTAACAAACTTTTTAATTTTGTTTAATAGTTGAATTTTCAACCAAAATTATGAATCTACAACCAACAAGAAACTTTATAAAAGAATATCACACAAGAAAAGATTCAAATTTTTAATAAAAAATAGTCGAATTTAACTAAAAAGATTAATTTCAACGAGAAATGTAGTATTAGATATTTTGACCAAAATATATTAAAATT
The DNA here is from genome assembly GCA_932195095.1 of Andricus curvator. NCBI lineage: Eukaryota > Metazoa > Arthropoda > Insecta > Hymenoptera > Cynipidae > Andricus > Andricus curvator. The sequence goes on along the minus strand of CAKNYM010028182.1, from coordinate 24,536 downwards.
TTAGATGCAAAGCAGTTAAATTCAATAAAAAATGACAAATTTTGTATAAAATAGTTGAAACCTTCACGAAAAAAGATCCATTTTTAATCAAACAGTTGAATTTTCATACAAAAACGACCAAATTTCTACCAACAGAGATGAATTTTCAACCAAAACTGACGAATTTTCCGTAAAAGATATAAATGTTCAACCAGAAAAGATTTTTCAGTCAAGATAGAAAAAAAATTTAACAAAATTGTTGAAATTGCCGGTCATTTTCCGGTTTTTACCGTTCAAGTTTTTCAATTTTCCCGGTCAACTAAAGGTACATACTCATAATTGTCGCTAAACGCAAACATTTATTTTAATTCATGACGTTCATTTTGAAAATTCTTCAACACAAAAGAGCCAAAAATTGCAAAATAAAGGATTTTTGAAACAAATACTTAAATTTTCAACTAAAAAATATCAATTTCTAACAAAAATGGAATAGTTGAACTTTAAGTTAAAAAAAGTAATTTTCAACAAAAAGAATGAATTTTCAACAAAATAGTTCAATTTTTCAACGAAGTGATGAGTTTTCAACTAAAATGATGAATCTTCAACTGGAATAGTTAACTTCTAGGCCAGAGAGATGAATTTTAAGCTAAAATATGATGAATTTTCAACTAGAATAGTTGAAGTTTTAACCAAAGAGATGAATCAATATCGACCAAGAAGATTAATTTCTACAAAAAAAAGATCAATTTTCAAATAAAAAAGATCAGATTGTAACCAAAAATTGAATAATTAAATTTTTAGTCAAAAATGAGTGTTAAACGAGAGACAATTTTTTTACTAAAATTGTGAAATATTCAAGTGGAATAATAGTTACATTTTCAGTTCGAATAAATGATAATTTTCAACCAAAAAAGAAACAAATTTTCAACAAAATAGTTGAATTTTCGGCAAAAAAATTCCTTTTCATCCAAAGAAAAAAGAAGTTTTAAATTAAATGGCTCATATGTCAAACAAAGAAATAAATTTTTATTATAATGATGAATCTTCACCCAAAAAAATTATTTCGTAACGAAAGAGTTTTAGTTTCAACCAAGAAATTTTGTTTCCAACCTCAAATATACATTTTCAACTGAAATTATAAACATTTAACTGGAATACTTTGAATTTTTAACCGAAAAGAAGAATTTTGAAACGCGAAAATTAACTTGCAAAGAAAAATATAGTTTTCTACCAAAAGATCGATTTTTACCAAAATATGTTGATTTTCAACGAAATAGTTGAATTTTCAATTAAAAAAGACAAATTTTCTTTGAAATTGTGGAATTTTGATCCAGAAAAGATTAGTTTTCATCCAAGTATAGACATTCAAATTTTCAGTTGAAGGAATCAATTTTCAACCAAACTGATGAATTTTCAACCATAAAGATTAATTGTCTACACAAATAGGCGAATTTTTCACAAAGTACATAAATTATGGTTTAATTTCTAAATAAAAAATATCAATTTTCAACCAAATAGTTAAATTTTTATTAAAAAAAGATACATTTTTAAACAAAAATAGAATGGTTAAATTTTCTGTTAAAAATATAATTCTTAACAAAAAAAAACAATGAACTAAAAAACGGATTTTGAGCAAAATAGTTGAATTTTCTACCAAATTGGTTAAATTTTTGGTTAAAAAACCTAATTTTCAACAAAGTAGTTACATTTTCAACCAGAGATGAATTTTCAATTGAAATTATGAATCTTCAACAAAAAATAATAATTGGTAACAGAAGAGTTTAACATTTAACCACGTAGTTGATCTTTTAATAAAAGAAATATGAATTCGCAACGAACAATGTGACAAAATTTTCTATTAGAATTCAGCAAAATTTCTTCCTTGAATTTAAGAATTTACATTCTTAAACAAATGAAATTTCTTTGATAGAGAGCAAATGAATATTTTTCTTTGATTTAAAGAAAATTTCTTTCAACTAATGGACCTTATTTCTGATCATGGATTGTGGGTGCATTTATTTAAAAAATTTTCAATTCGATAATGTTGGAAGATTCTATGTTATAAATGTAAATTATTGACCGTTTACACGAAAATTGTGATAACTAAAAAATTTTAAAGCTTTAATTTTAAAAGTTTTGAATTCGAAAGAGTCCAACTTTGAGTGCTTTAATTTCAAGTTCAAGTTTGATTGCTTCAAGTGACAAAATTTTTTTATCTCAATGACCGTGAAAAATTTATATGAACCCGGAAAAACTCGGAAATATGGACCACACATCACCTCCAAAAACATGAAGCCTTTACAAGCTATAGCTTCTGAATGGAGAAACGAGAGATATTTACAAACCTAATCTATTCAACCTTACTTTACTCACGTTCCAAATAACCGTTTTGAAATGTATATGTGAAAAAATATTATTTTCGTCAAGGAATGAGCTCGATAAAGTTAAGTCTGTAAAATAATATTTTCCAAAAGTATCATTTCTTCAGGTTAATAGATTTATACAAATAATTAACATAGGGATAATTCAGAAATAATAATTTTTAGACTTTCTTTTTTATTTAATGTTGGGCATCATTTTTTTAAACTAGCATCTTCAGTAGGGGATTTTTTTTAAATTTTCATGCATGTCGCGCAGAAATTTGTTCTAATCCACACAAAAATAAATCGATTTTTTTTTGTTTTGAAAAAAATGATATTTAGAGGTGACGCAGCCCCATGAAGTTTAACACGTATTTCCCATAAGAAAAAAATAACTTATACAAAAAAGCTATCTTACACAAGAGACAAAAACAAAGAATGAAATGATTAGAATTAGGTTGGAGAATTAGGTCTTGAAATAAATTTTAAAAATTTCGGGTTTAAATTACAACAAGAAGTTTCTTGCAAAGCGTAAAATAAAAATTTTGTTTTGCATATATTTTAATGTTAGCCACCTTCCTTCCCTGGAGAGAACACGTCTTCTCGATGATAATATATAATTGCTTACACTTCCATTTTTTACAGAATTTTCTTAAAACTAACACTTAAAACTAATATCCTTCCACACCTTATCTCTAACGCCGCTCGCTCTTATCGCATTGCCTTCCTCGCTTCGCCTCGCACGCATGTCCCTACTTTCTCACTTTGCCTCGCATCACCAAACTCTGCCTCCGCGGCTAATACCTAATACTTATATACTATTTACAATATTTAAATTTACTTATATTTACTTCCTCCTCTATTTACAATCTTCTGCATTCCTCTTCCTCCTTCCTTCTCTTCTTCTCCATCTTACCCAAGACTCCCTTCACCCATGCTACTGCCCTTTTGTCCCCCCTTTCATGCATCAATACCTCCATGCTTATCCCACTCCTTTCCACCTCTACGCACTCCTCGAACCAGTGCTATACTCTTGCCTCCCCGTTCCCACATAGTTCACACATCCTCTTTTCCCTAGCGATCCAGAACCTATTGAAACCCTCCATGCACCCACATTTCATCCTCGCTATAAGCTCCTGACTTCCTTTCTCTCCTTTCTCACACAAATATTGCGATCTCGCCCTTGGCATAATCCACACATAGTTCCCATTAAACCTTGTCTCTCTTATTCTCTTTTCCCCTGCTGTCTTCTCACTCCCCATGCCGTTTTTCTTAGCCTCAATAATTAATTGATTATTTCATCTCACGGGACATAGTAGACTTACTTCAGTCAGGAAATTGCTTCCACCACTTTGTTACGACTTGTAGTAAATATTGTTTCTGACTTTCGTCTCTAGTAACACGGGAATTAAAGTCAGATATCAATTTTATGAATATCTGTTTCATTTAATAAAATTATGTTCACAAAAAAGAAAGTAATTCCTTAAAATATCATTCTCCTGATGTTTATTTATCATTTGTTCATAACTAAAAAAGCAATTGTGATGTTTTTATATAGCAACACTCTGATGAGTATCTTCGGAGATTTCTCAGTATTTGTTCTCGCATTAGGCACTGGGAAAAAATCTCTACGCAAAAAATGAAGTCGTTAGACCTAAAAGTTTTTGCGCTAGGCATCATAAAGGACGGACAGCAATTTTATCTACGTTTTCGGGTAGATAATTTGAAATTTAAGTTTAAAATTTGAACAAAATGTCGGCTTCAATATGCCGACCAAAAACTCGAAAAATATCAAATCCGAAAGAAAATTGTCCGGTGGTTTCCAGGCAGTTGGGATCAAATTTAAAATTAGAATTTTCAAAATCAATATGGTGGCTTCAATGCGCCCCCAAAAACTCAAGAAAATGATCCAATCTATGAAACAAATTACTTTACAGAAGTCTTTCGGCCGCTGATTTCAAAATTTCAAAAACAAATTTCAGCTCTAATGAGGCGTACAAGAAATTAAAAAATTAGCCAATATGTTTACTGTAATTTTTGAACATTTTTACAGTGCACGTTTTAATTTTTAAAATCCTAAAATATTATGTCATTTTCGAAAATAAAAAAGTGACATAATCGTCTTTCTTGCGGCAATTTCTATATTTTAGCCGCCAGGCAGAATAACGGCGTTAACCAGATTTAACGTGGCCGTTAAGTGACAAAATATTATACTGAATTTCAACGACGGATTGTTGTTGCAACTTAATGCAATTGATATAAATTTTTATTTCATTTTTAAAAAACACAACAAATCTTTTTAATGTTATTCCGGCCCCGGATAGGGACAAAAACCTAAATTAAAAGATCAACAATTATTAAGATGATGGGAAATTATGATTTTAATGAAATGATCAGTGAAACAAAAAAGGAATTTTAAACTGATCCTCAGTAATTTTTTCCCCTCTCCTTCTCTTCCAATATTTCTATTCTTGTATATTATTCTGGTTACAACTGCGCTAATCGAGGCTTGGTTTGGACGCTGCTAAATTATCACATGTAATATAACTACACTGAAACAAATCAAACAACTTTTTTATCTGAATAATTTTCATAAAAAATAGATTTAAAATTTAAGAAATAGAAGAAGTTTCATTATGTGATTCGAAATGGACCCGTCTGGTCTGAGATCCAAAATGAAACTAGCATCTTTTATGAATTTGACATTAACAGTAATCCGAAACGGAGAATTTTAAAGAGAGTTCGTTAATTAATTATTAATTAATTCTTCTTACATTGCGTGGGAAAAATTTTCTGTTCGTCCAGAGTTATGATTTTGATTTTAAATTCTATTGTTAATTACATTAATTATTCAGAAGTTAATTTCAGGACTGACGCTGAAGGAAATTGTCTAAATTCAAATTTCCGCCCCTAAATCGATATTTTTAAGGTGGTTGCAGATGTCAATGTAAGATTACCATTATGGTAATCAAACATGAAATTGGTTTTTTGTTTTAATTCTAATAAAAAAATTTAATGATTCTATTTCTGTTTCCTAAGTCGAGAGTGTTTAAAAGCTTCGATTTCTTGAGAAATAAGACATGTTCGTTATGACTGTTAAATTTCAATAAAATATGAAGAGTTTCTTGATAGGGGAAAATGAAGAAAAAGAGGAAGTAAAATGATTGTATTCTCCAAAACATAACTAGTTTAAATTAATAAACAAACAAGAAATGTTTAAATTACAAAAAGAAATTTGATTAATTTTATTTCCTTCTCCTACATCGAGAGTGGTTAAGAGCTTTGATCTCGTAGAAATGAGACGAATTATTTAAACTTCACCGTACTACAGAAAATTGCATATTCTCTAATAAAATTACAAAACAAGGAAAAATATATCCTTTCAGAAATTCATTTTCCGGAATCTATCAACCGGCTTTTCGAAAAGAGGAAAGAAAACCAAAAGGGTCCTTTTCGAATCACATAATGAAAATCATTCTATTTCTTAGATTTTAAATCCGTTTTTCATGAAAATTTTTCAGATAAAGAAGTTATTTAATTTGTGTCAGTGTGGTTATATTACATGTGATAATTTAGCGACGTCCAAATAAGTCTCGATTCGCGCAGTTTTTAATCAGACTAACATACAAGGATATGAATATTGGAAGAGAAGAAGAAGGAAACAATTACTGAGGATAAGTTTAAAATTCCTTTTTTGGTTCTTCAATCTTTTCATTAAAATAATAATTTCTCATTATCTTAATAATTGTTGATCTTTTAATTTAAGTTTTGGCCCCTATCCGTGGCCGGAATAATATTAAACAGAGTTGTTGTGTTCTTTGAAAATAAAATTAAAATTCATATCAATGCATGATTCATTTGATGAACTATAATATAAGTGCAAAATTTACAAAAATTTTTTGTGGAAAATAGGATTATAATAAATTTAGCTCAATTAAAATGTATAAGGTAGGACTGATTCACATAGCCATACTGACGAGACCAGCGAGCCAGTACGGGACAAAACAAAAAAATCTAATCTTTATTTTATGTCAAAAAAATATATTTATCAACAATTAATCGCAGAACACTAACAGAAACACATAAATATTATCGACCCTAATGCCAATAAAAAAATCTTCTTTACAATTTTCCAAGATTCTTTATTATTATATCGTCATATGGGATCCATCATTTTGAATTCTATAATTTTCACATGACATTTGAAGTGATCAATATGTGTCCACTACAACCTCGTAGTACCAATTTTAAAGACTATTGACGTTTCTAAACAAGTAAAACCAGTTCAAGATCTTTTCAGTTGAAGCTCAAGAAATATTTCAGAAATCAGTTCCTGTTTCTGGAAATATGAGAATTTTGACTTTTACTCTACTCTTCTTCATGCTTATGATATTTCTCAATACTGTTCGTGAGTAGATTATAATTAACATAATACAAATTAATCATGCATTAAAATATCTTACATCCAGATATCGACTATATTCGAAAAGATTAAGATTTCCACTCATCAAGGAGAAGAATGAAAACAAATTTTTCTGGTCATTCGTTCAATAATTAGGATTTATTATATAATAGTCATAAATCCAACGTTTCGACCCTCCTTTGGGTCTTCATCAAGGTACATTTAAAATAGCAAAATAAATCTGAAAAGAAATTCCAGTTTACATAAACTTAGTGAGTCGTAAATATATAATAAAAGTCAAAGTATTTTCTAATGATTGTGTCGCATTAAAAATAATTGAAAGAAATACCTGAACAACGTTGTGCTCCTTAGATCGATAAATGTCAAGAATAATAAATACGTTAGTTTATTTGTCATTATAAATGATAGTAAGTAAGGACGGACGACATTTTGAAATAATATGTGTGTAAGGCTAGGTTGTGACGTTAAATAAAATGGCTCAAAACTGAGTGTGTGCCATAAGAAGCGCGGTAGAGTTCAAAGTCAATTAAGTAATTCTAAAAACTAGTTCAGTATACATTGATAGTAATTGTCAATATGTATTCTCTCAGTTTTTAAATTTACACATACGTCTTTATAACTAATAATAAAAATGGATTCAATGATTTTCTTTTTGTACATTATGTTTTCTCTAGCTAAAGTTTTAATATTGCTAAAACTAAAATCAAAACAATGATCATAAGTTCATGCATGCTGAGCTAATCCTGTGCTATTGTTGGCCAAATTGCAATCTCTTTTATGCTCAGCTATTCGTGTTTTTGAACGTTTAAAAGTTTCACCAATATATATCATACTGCAAGATTTACACTTAATGAGGTAAATAATAGATGGATTTTATATTCTTTCTTTATCCTTCTTGTTTATATATAAGTCCTCGATCTTATGGCAATTTTTGAAATAAACATTCATGTGCAATTTTTTTAAGACACCTCTAATTCTTTCTGATAAACCATAGATATAAGGAAGAGTCAGATTCCTGTGAAATTGGTTTTGATTGTTTAACCACTGCTCTCCCTTTCTGCTGATAATAGAGTTATTATAAATTTCATTGATTCTATCTTTAATAATGTTATTTATAAACTGTGATGTATAGTTGTTTAATTTTAAGATTTCTTTGATATGATCTAAATTATGATATGAACTAAATTTTTAACCAATCCAATTTTTTGTGCAAAAGGATGATGAGAGTCATAGTTCAAAAATTGCCCTAAAGAGGGCGGTTTCCTAAACCAATTGATTATCTATATCTCTATATCTCTATATCTTCTTCCGCTTCTGCATCTAAAGTGGTGCTATTAAGAATTACCGGTAAATTACCGTACATTTTCAGGAATTTCCGTAAGTTATCATAAATTTCCATAAATTTCGACAAATTTTTATTTTAAATAACTAGAAAATGAAAATCTCAGGAAGAAATGGATAATTGTTCAATATTTACAGAGTTTCTGTGACAAATTTAAAATGATTGCTTTAGCCTTGAAGAAAAGTACACGCCTGATAATCCTGATTCCAGAAATAATGAAATAAAGCTTGGAAGATATCCGAATTATTGTTTTAATTTAGAAATTCAGAAAAATTTCCTACAATTTCTCAACTACATATATGTATCATAAATTTGTTCAATTTTAATAGTTTTCTACCAAGAAAGATTAATTTTTAATGCAAAAATATGAATTTTCAACAAACAAAGAAAATAATTTTATCAAAGGAGTTCAATCAACCAAGTTGTTGAATTTTCAATCAAAGAATATTAATTCTTAATGAAAAATATAATACCGAATAGGTGAATTGTCAAAAAAATTGTTGAATTTCCCATCCAAAAGACAAATCTTCTACAAAATAGTTGAATTTTTAACCGAGAAATATGAATTTTCAACAAAAAGGTTAAATTTGTTGTAAAACATTAAAATTTTCAACAAAAAATTAATTTTCAACCAAATTTTTGAATTGTCAGCCAAATAGTTTGATTTTTTTTTAGATTGTTGAATTTCCAAGATCAAAATACGAGTTTTCTACGATATAGTTGAATTTTTCTATTTTCACCCCAAAATGTGAATTTTTAACCAAATAGTCCAATTTTAAACTAAAAACGATCAATTTTCAACTAAAAATAGAATAGTTAATTTAGCAGTTGAAAATTTTTTTTGAAATAAAAAAAAAAAGAATTTTGAAGAATATAGGTTAATTGTACATCGAAAAGATGGATCTTTAAATAATAAACTGAATTTTTAATAAAGCAGTTCAACTTTCAACTTTCAACTGTTCAACCAAAAATATAAGGTTTCAAGTAAGAAGATCAATTTTCTACTGAAAAGACGAATATTAAAAAGTAGGCGAATTTTCAAATAAAAAAGATAAATTTTCAACAGGAAATAGAATAGTGAAATATATTGTCAGAAAATTAATACTCAAACCACAAAAGAAGAATTTTCAGTTGGAAAACTCAGATTATAGCGAAAGGAGGAAAATTCTGTATCGACAATAAAATAGTAATCTTTTAAATTAGAAAGAGTTAACTTTCGAGTAAAAATATTTGGGTTTTCTTACTGGGTTCTATTAATTCTTTATGCATTATAGCAAAAAACGAGCAAAAGGGGAAGTTTCTAAAAAATAAGGGGAAAAAGGATTTCTTCATAAAAGGGACAAAGAGGGGAAAATGATTATATATTTAATTATTATGTTTTATTTATTTACTGAAAAATGAGGCAATTATAAAATTAGAGTAAATATTTTGTTGAGAAATAAAGAATATCTCAGGTAGAAATGGTGTGATTGTTTTATATTTACATAATGATGAATCCTCAACAACAAAACATTTTGAACCCAGAAGTGAAACTTTCAGTAAATGAATTTTCAATACAAAAAATAATTCTCATTAAAAAATATAATACTTAATATTTAAACAAAAAATATATCTTGATTTTAAATCAAAAGTAGTCGAATTCAACCAAAAAGATGAATTTTTAAAGAAAAATGTAATACTTGATATTACAAGCAAAAAATCTCATTTTTATTTTCAAGATTTCATTTTTTTAATTCATTCATTTTCAACCAAGAAAGAAAAAAGAAGTTAAATTTCTACCTAGAGAGATGAATTTTCTACAAAAGAGTTGAATTTTTAATTACAAAATATTTTTCAGATAAAAGAAAAAGAAAATTTTAACCAAATTTTGGATTTTTCAACTAAAAAGGCCTATTCTCCAGGAAACAGTTGAATTTTCAGCCCATTAATATGAATTTTTAACCAAAAAGTTGATTTTTAACCCAATTGTTAAATTTCCGAGCAAAAAAAAAAAAGGAATTTTCAATATAATTTGTGAATTTTTAAGAAAAAGATGATTTTTCCAAAACATTGTTGAATTTTTTACAAAACAGTTGGGATCACAACGAAAAATTAGTTTTTTTAGCTAAATAGTCGAATTTTATACCGAATTGTTTAATTTTTGAGCCAAAAGACGATATTTGTACAAAATAGTGAAATTTTTAACCGGAAAATATGAATTTTCAGCATAACAGATGAATTTTTGAGAAAGAATGACAATTTGAAGAAATTATTTAAGTTTCTACAAAACACTTAAATTTTCCACAAACAAATAATTTTAACCGGATAGTTGAATTTTTTTAAGGAATTTTCAAATTTTTATGCTAAAAAGATCAATTTTCTACAAATAAGTAAAAAATTACTTATTAGAATTAATTATTCTAAATATTTAATAATTCGATAGTCAAAACTACTAATTGATAATTAATTATTATTAAAACAATAACAAGGAAATATTGTGAATCTTATATACATATATTTTATTGACACAAAATTGTCGCGATTCTGAATTACCTAAAGTAGAAATTAAAGCATTTGATATTTTTTCATTTAAAATTTAAAACAATAATGTACATTTGATTACTATTTGGAAGCAGCATATAACTTAAATATGTTCTATTTTACTAATGCTTTAAATCTCAGAACTTGAAAATTCAAATCGTATAATTTTTAGGAATCGAAATATTTTAAATTCAAAAAATTTTCATTTTATGTACATAGGAGTGCAGTTTTTCTAGATTGAAGATTCTCTATAAAAATCCAATAATTCAGTACCGCTTCCAACTTGAAAGAAAGAAACATTTCAATTGTCTTTCAGTTGCAAATTTTATAAGAAATTAGAATTCTGTTATCTGACATTTTTACTGCTTTTTTGAAAAATCTCGGATTTAATTGACCCAATTTTTCTAATTTTTCTGAAGAATTTTTGTATAGGCGTCAGGATCTTATGATTTTTATTACTAGTTTTTATCAAATGCACGTTTTGTAATTTTTTTTTATATTCAATATTTAATTAAATATATTATTTATATTTATATTTAATGTATAATTTAATATATATATATATATATATATATTTTCAAATTATTTTTTATATATTGTATTTGAAAATTCCGGTCCTTGCACCAACAAACTTTTACGTTTCGAGTAAAGGAAGTTTTATGCCATTATATATAACAGGAAATTATATAGTTTTTTTTACAATGTATAAATTCAAAAAGAACTATCAAACAATGAATAGTGCAATATAAATAATTTATAAAGTGATAATATAATTATATATAATAAAGTGCAATTTAATGATCATTTCAGTGATAAAAAATATCACGAAGTATAGTAATTAGAAAAAAATGTTTTCCACATATCTTTCCTCGTTTGGCTGACAGAAACTTCACATTTTTTTACTATTTTGAAGTTGCCTGAGAACTAAATTGAATTTTTTTTTTGTTGAAAAAAATTGTTGTTTCTTCATCCATTCAAACTAAAAGTGTTACGTGGCATGTGGAAGACCTCTATGCGTAAAATTCCGCATATGAAAAAATCCCTTTGCAAAAAACATCCAATTTCCATGTTTTCAAAACTTTAAAAAAAAAATCGGGAAATAAATAACAGTTTTTCAAGTTATTTGACTCATTTGGAAGATGAGTCTCCAGATTTTTTTTTTAATTATTAAATTATTTTCAGATGTTTTTTGCTAGATTCTACCCTTGGGTCAAACTTGATGCAAAAAAGTCACAAAATTTCGAATAATGTTCGATCTCACGATATAATTTACAAAAATACCTTGACCAACGGTTATGCTTTTATCCATCGAATATTCTATCAAAAAATCGTATATTTCATTTTTACGCTAAGTGACAACAGATGAGTAGAAAAATTGAAAAAAATCATCGTAGCTTTTTCTATTTAAAAAATTTTAAATTCAGAATTTGAGCCAAACGATGTGATATGCGGAAAACAGTTCTAACTGATCAATTATACCGTTTTGATTTAATTGTTCGAACATTAAAGATTGCGCAATTTTTTAATTTTAACTTAGAAATTGTCTGATCGCGAAGATTCCAATGGAAATTTGTTCATATTTCAAGAATTTATATTTTCGATAATGAATTTTGCATTTTCAATTATAAATGTTTTAATTTGCATTTGTTTAACTATGTAGGTTTTAATTATGTCGTCCAAATACTACAAATTTGTAAGGTTCCAACTTAATTGGTAAAACTGAAACTAAAGACTGAAATTGTTTTTTTTTTTAATTTCGACAGTGTCAAATTTTAATCACAACAATGAAAGAAATTGTTACACAATTTTTCCAATCCATAGTAATTTAATTTTTAACCCAAAAAAAGATGATTTTGAATAAAAGTGTTATAGTTAATATTCCAATTGGAAAGTATTTTAATCTTATATATAAGACAGTTGAGTTAATTGAACAAAGACGAATTTATTTTCAACCAAACAGTTGCATTTTCAACAAAAAAAAAGAAATTTTTACCAACGGAGATGAATTTTCACAATTTTTGTAAACTGACACGAATTATTCGTGAGATTTTGAAAATCTTTGTATATTGCAATAATTGTCCTAAAATCTTCTAAATTTACAAAAAACAAATCCCTCGAAACTTTTTCACAATTTCTAAATAACATTGAAAATTATTGGGATTTTTCCAAAGTTTTTTTTTTTAATTCTGCAAAATTGAAAAAATTGCCTTCAAATCTTCTAGATTCTTCTTTCGCAATTTTTTGAATCCTATACATTTTTTTATAATCGGGAATCCTTTGGAAATTCTTAAAGAGCCTAGAAATCTTCCAAGATTTTGCTTACAATTTTTTTAATATTTCCAAATTTTCAATCATTTTAAAATTTTTTTGCGAACTTTCAAGTATCTGTTAAAATAATTTGAGGTTTTACCATAATTTTTGATAAAACTTTCAAAATTGAAAAAATTTCCTTAAAATCTTCAAGATTATTTTTTGCCAATTTTACTAATATTTTCATATATTATAAAATCTGTTCGAACTTTCTTCAGAAATTAATTGTCCAAAATAAAAAATCATTTGAAATTTTGCCAGGAATTTCAGGAAAACTTTTCAACATCTTGAAATCTTTAAAAATTCTTAAAAAGTTTCGTTTATCAAAATGTTCGAAACTCTTTTTCTAAAAAATAGGTGTTTCCCTAAAATCTGGAAAGTATGGTTGTCGCTTTTCCGCAATGCTCATTTTGTGATTTGAAAAACTCATAATAGTTGATATTTTAACCAAAAAATATTTTACTCTTCAATAAAAAAACTGTTAAATTAAACCAAAAAGTATGAATTTTGACCAAAAGAGTTGAATTTTTAACCAAGAAAGATTTTTGAATCCATAAAGAAAAAATATCTCATACAAAATGTTGAAAGTGAATTTTCCACCAGAAAAAAGACAAATTTTCAACAAAATAGATGAATTTTCAACTAAAAAAGATAAATTTTCAACAAAAAATTGAATTATTTAATTTCAAGTTAGAGAATTAAGTTTTTAACAAAATAAAGTAAATTTATAACGAAATAGTTACATTTTCAACCAAACATGAATTTTCAACCAAAAAAACTACTTTTCTACAAAAAAATTTTTTTTTAACAAAATACATGAATTTTCAACAAAATGTTTCAATTTTTAATGAAATTTTCATACTAATAGTTGATAATTTAACCAAAAAGTTTAATTTTCTACCAAAAATAAACAAACAAATTTTAACAAAATAGATGAATATTTAACTAAAAAAGATAAATTGTCAACAAACAATATAATACTGTAATTTTCAGTCAGAGAAATAAGTTTTCGAGCAAATTAAATCAATTTTAAGCGAAATAGTTAAATTTTTACAACAAAAAAATAATTTTTTACCAAAAATATTAAATATCTGTAAGCAAAAAATATTTCGACAGCAAATTTAGCTAAATTTTTAGTTAGAAAAATTATTTTTCATTGAAACGAAACTAACTTGCCAAAAAGATTACTTTGCTACCAAAGAAGAATAATTTTTAACGAAATACATGAATTTTAAACCAAATATTTCAATTTTTATTGCAGTTTTCAACCTTATAGTTGAATTTTTAACCAAAAAGGTGAACTAGTCACCAAGAAGATTAATATTCTACCACAAAAGACAAAGTTTCAACAAAATACAGATATTTTCAAAAAAATAAGTGAATTTTCGTCTGAAGAAGATTGATGTTAAACCCAACATGAAATAGTTAAATTTTCAGTTAAGAAAATTAATTTTCAATTAAAGACAAACTATAATTTTTTAACAAAAGAAATTAATTTTTAAACAAAAAGATTAATTGTCTGCGAAAAAAATTAATTTTCAACAAAATTCATGAATTGTTAACCGAAAAGGTGAATTAGTCACCAAAAAGAATAATTTTCTGATACAAAAGACAACATTTTGGCAAAATATAAAAAATTTTCACCAACTAGTTAAATTTTCAACTGAAGAAGATAAATGTTCAACCAAACATGGAATAGTTAAATTTTCAGTTAAAAAAAGAATTTGAACAAAATGTTAACATAATAGTTAAATTTTGAAAAAGAATATTTTTCATCTAAAATCATGAATCATTAACAAAAAAAGTAAATTTTTAACAAAGTAATTCCACTTTCAACTAAGTAGGTGCATTTTTGACCAGAAATATTTTTTAGTCGCTATTCACGATTAGCGAAAATCTTAAAAATTTATTTTAATTTTCTATTATTTAATTCTTAATTAATTTAATGTGTCATATAACAGGATCAATATGTAAAGAAAAGCATAAATTTTTGATAGAACTATCAAAAATTAATCATTTGTGCTAAATTTCATAACGAACATAAATGTTACATTTTTGTTACTCTTGGACTTTAAAACTGAAATTTTTTTAAGTTATGGTGTGCAAGTAAAATCTCAGAAACATAATTATTTTTCAATATTAAAAAATTCTTTTACGATTATGAAATTAAAAAATGTTCGATAATTTCGCGGATACATTTTCAGAAATTTGAAGAAAAAACTTCGTATTTACGGCTATTTTTCTACAACCTCTTGAATGAAGAAAAATCAGAATACTAGTCCAATTATACCGATATCGAGGTTTTCATAACGTTATTATATTTTAATCGTTTATTATAATTACTAAACTTTAGATTTATAATGTAACTTCAGATGAATAGATATTTAATTTTGAAATTTCGATATTATTTAAGAAACATTCTACTGAAAGTCATTTTTAGTAAAAACAGCTTATCAAATAAAACACACTTGGCAAAGATATGATTTCTACATATTGATATGATGTAATTGATATTCACTCAATAACAAGGCAATCAAAAATTAGAGTCAATCTTTAGTAACTAATAAATGAAAATCTCATGGAGGAATGGCGTAATTGTTTGATATTGATAGGATATCTGTGACAAATGTAAAACGATTGCGTCATTATAGCCTTAAAGAAAAGTTCCCTCCTAATAATAATGATTCAAGAAATAATCAAATAAAGCTTAAAAAACATTTGAATTATATTTCTAATTTAGAAAATTGAGAATTAAATTCTAAGACATTTCTAAAAAAAACAACTTTTATTCCAAAAATAAGAATTTTCATCAAAGCAGTTGAATTTTCGTACAAAAAAAAAAGAACATTATATATAATAATATAAGTATATAAATAATTCGAACTACTGTTTGGCGACTCAAATTTTACCGCGGCGATTAATCGCCATTTGGGCTATATATGAAATTAAATTGGCTACTTTTGGGCTTTACCTACTTTATTTATTTATTTTTCTTACTTACGAGGATAGATGGTTATTATTCCTGTTTCAAAGGTTGCAGAAGTTCCTTTTTATCGTTTCAAATGGACGCGCCCAGTCAAACGCTTACGAAAATGCGCACGCAAAGTAAGAAAGAGTCCTTATGTCTATACTCTTTATACTATATAGTCTTTTCCCTATCCCTATGCTCTATACATAAGGCGCGGAGGCAAGAGGAAGAGGCCAAGGGCTAACGCAAGCAAACGTGTGTAGTGAATTTTGAATTCTGTAAATAGTAGGTAGAATAGGTTTTTGCAAGCAGATATGGGAGAAAGATCCTGGACTCAAAAGTATATACGAATCTTTTGTATTTCATAAATTCTGCCCTCTGTATCGTCTTTAAATCATAAAAACCACGAAATGGGGCTCCTTACTTAAGGGGGTATTTCTATTTGACCAGACCAAAAAATCGATTTTAATTTTTTGATAGTATATAGTATGTGGAATTTGTAAGCAGAGGGATTTGTTTGGTTCGGACTTCTCAACGAAGCTGCAGCAGGGTCAACTGCGCAGAGAGGAGAGTACTCAGCCGCACGCTGTGGACGGCCGCCTCAGCTGTCAGGCAGGCAGGTCATAAATGTGTATAATAGAGTCATTGTTCGTCTCAAACAGGTTTTCCTGCCCCAATACGATGTTCCGAAAGCATTTATAGACTTGTATGCAAGTTCTAGTCAAAACTTTCAGTGTTAGACCCATGATCTAAGTATACACGGTCTAGCCTTAAACGCATTTTTCTCAAAACACGATTTTTTTAAATGGCTGACATGATTCTGTCAAAACCACAGGACCGATTAAGCTCAAATTTGGAGGATATATTTAGTAGATGTTTGGCTATAGCCCGAACTAAAATAAATAAATAATGATTTTTGAATTTTTAGCAAGTCAAAAACTACCCCCAAAAAGTCAAAATTCGCAAACAAAATTTCAAATGGGCGCCATTTTGTCAATTTTTAATATTTTTTATTTGTTTTAGTCCCGGCTATAGCCGTACTCGTATATTTTAAGAATCTCCTCGATTCTTTTGTTTGAGATGACCTGGAGCAGCTGAATCATGTCAGCCAAGTGAGGGTGTCGTTTCCGGGACACATTTTTTGATGTGCTACAGCGCCCCCTATTATTTCTTTTTTAATTGGTAATCGTGTTTTTTTTAGTTTAAGATCTGCTTAAAAATATTTAAAAAACTTCGATTCAAAAATATTAATAATTGTATTTTTGATGAATTTTTGAAAAACGCTTGAAAAAAGCTCGATCAAATAGAAATACCCCCTTAAACTTTGTATGCGCTATTTGGGGTTTTAAAACTTCCGCGCTTTTTGGGCTACTCCTGCGTCCTCTATTCGCGACTTTGTTGGGTGGGAATCTGGCAACACTGGCAGAGACCCAAAAGGGTTCGTTTAGAGCGCACTTGAAACGAACAACATAAAGGCGCATTCACAAACCAACCGCTTGCAAAGTCGGGTTGGTAATTTCGCGATTTACAGAATATGTCGGTAAAGCAAACACAAACGATATTATTATTTATTATACGTACAATTTTCGGAAAAAGCAAACTGTTTACCCTTCTAGAAATAATTAATTGAAAACAATTCAGAATGATAGAAAGAAATTTGAATTGTTTCTAATCGTGTTTCTTAATCGTGTGTGCACGATTGGGAAAGATTCAGTGTCGCAAAGTTTCAATCGTTCCCAATAGGACCAATACAAGCGGATCATGACAGCTACGATCAAATTGGCTTTTTGATCCTTTCACCATGCGCGCGCATGGGCGGTAAAATTTGAATTAAATAATTAGGCACATTAAATGGTTACAATCATGTGTTGCAGATTAGGTCAAGATGAGTAAATGTGAAACGAAATTTGAAGTCTAGACTTTCAATAATGGTGTTTCAAATATTTGACAACCTTTTGCTTCGAATTTACATATTCTTCAAGTCGTAAAGATGTGCGTGAAGGAGTTTTTTTTTATTTAATTTAATTATTATTTAACCCAATTCAAAGTGTCACTCTTCTACATTGACTGAAAAATTAATTGTCTGTGTAACTGTATTTACGAAAATGTTAATTAATAATAATTATTATTTACTTAAATTTTATTGAAGAAACAGGAGAATTTTAGTTTTCTAAGAGCATATCAGTTTCTTTTAAATTAATTACCAACAAAATATAAAAATAGAATTTTAGTTTTCTAAGAGCATCTCAGTTCCTTTTAAATGAATTACCAACAAAATATAAAAATTGTTTTACTCTCAATTCCAAATTTTCTGTTTATCACATTAATATGCTTATCACCCATACATATATTGACTCTACATCAAAATTGACTCACCTCATTCTACTAAATAAATACTAGAATTAATTATTTTTAGATAACTACAAGAATAAATGTAATATTGAAACTCTCCAAAAATTAAAACTAAACAAATCAATTTCTCACAAGAAGCAGTTTATTTGACAATAATTTGCAGTAAGCACGTAAAATCACAGAATGCACATAAAAATATATACATTAGAAATATTAATAAATAGAAATATATCACATTAGGGTGTTCCAAGAAAGGCCTAATTTTTTCTGAAATAGTTCCCCTACGAAGTATATCCTTTGGTATCAAAATCACCCCTGATTTTTTTTTAAATTCAAAGAAAATATTTAGGGGTCGCCCAAGTCCTTTTTTGCGAAAAATGCTTCTCTTATTTTAATTGCCGCTGTTAATAAATTATTTTTCTTGATCATATCTGCACTATATTATGTTTATTGGAGTACATCACCGGATTTTGGACAGAATCTTGAGTAAATACTTAGGAGTCTCGCAAACACATTTTTGTACGGCCCCTAAATATGTTTTTAAAATTCAGTCAAAAATCTGGGTGTCTTATTTCACTAAAAGTAATTCTGTCCAGGTATGCCAAAGTAAAATAATCCATTAACAGCGGAAATTAAAATAAAATAAACCTTTTTTTCATTCATGGGCCTCTGAGACCCTAAAATGAAAAGAACTTTGCTTGTCCACGTTGCCTGGAAATTTTATTTTGAAGATGACTGACTACTATTTTAAGTCTAAAATTTACAAAATCGTGAGGGTCATTTTTAAAATAACTCATTTTTTGACATTTTATAGGCCATTTATCATGCATATTTCTTAGAGAAAAAGTCATATTTGATATTCTTTTGGCCGAAACCCTGTAATTTGGTGACCAAAAAAAAACCTTCCAAATGCTCAATATCGAGTGACCTTCGGAACGCTTTTAAAATGTTGAAAAAGTGCAAACAAATTAGTTTTTGAAAATTGCTCGTCACGGATACATCGTACAACTTAAGTCCATAATCAAAAAAGAAAGTAAACACAATTCCTGAAAAGGTAAAAAAAAAACAATATCCTAACACTAATAGTTTAGTAGATATGGCCCGTAAAAGTGATTTTTCAGTGAAATTTTTTTCGAAAATTTTAGTTCTTGTGAAATGCCTTTTTCTTTGAAATTTATTAATTTATGTTAAACAAAAAAAAAATTTCTGTCAAAAAAAATGACTTTCTGACAAAATACTTGAATTTTCATCGTAATATCTTAATGTTCAACTTAAGAAGATGAATTCCCAACAAAAAAGTGTGAAAGTTGATATTTCAATAAAAAAAGATGAAATTTCTACAAAAAAAAGAAAAGGAATTTTAAAACCAAAAAGATGAATTTTCAACAAATGGAGATTTTCCACTCAAGACAGAATTAATTTTCCACGGAACTAATGTATTTTTTTTCCAAAAAAGATGAAATTTCATACCAAGATTATTTTTTTCACCAAAAAAGGAGAATTTTCAACTAACAAGGCTTATTCTTTTAAAAAAATGGAAAAGTTACATTTTTAGTTGAATAAGTTCATTTTAAACGAAGAAAAAAATTCCGTAGAATAGTTAAATTTGGAACCAAAGAGATGATTTGTCAATTAAAAATGTGAATCTTCAAAAAAAAAAATTATTTCCTAACGAAGTGATTCAACCAAATCTTTCAAACAAATGAGTTGAATTTTCAAGCAATGAAGATTAATTTTGAACAAAACGCAGTTGCATTTTTATGAAAAAAAAGAAATATCTACTAAAACAGATCATGTTTCAATTCTAATATTTTCTTATTTTAGTTCTAAGATGTATAATTCAAAAACGTTAGTAAATTTGTTTATTTAAGAATTACTTTTCAATTAAACATGTTTTTAGTTTAGGTGCTCTTTCAAACAAAGTACGTCTTTTTAATTGAAGATTTTTAAATAAATTATAAATGCACTTATTAAATTTCAGTTTTAATAAAAAAAATGATTCTAATAAATGAGAAATAAAAGCAAAAGGTTGTGAAATATGCCATGGGACACCACCCTAATTCAAATTTTACCGCTCATGCGCGCGCATGGCATAAGGATCAAAAAGCCAATTTGGTCGTAGCTGTCATGATCCGCTCGTGGACCAATCCGTACTAGGATTTTGAGGTTATGAAGTGGCAATTTGATGGCAGCACTTTCTCTCGCGGGAATTATTCGAATACGTTTATTTACTTTTTTTTTCGAGGCAACACATTTTAAGCAATATGTTCATGAAAAAAAATTAAATAAATGTTTTGTAACAATTTCCGCGAGCTGAGAGAGCTGTCATCAACAAATTCGCCAATGAAGTGAAATTTTTTCATCCAATTATTCATTTCATTGTCTATAATTTTCTATCAAAAAATGTAATTTATTAAATAAATTACTTAAAATATTTTAGGTAATTATTTTTTTTTAAATGAAAATGTAACTATTATTCCAGTTGAATATTCCATAATTTTAGTTGAAAATTCATCTCTTTTTTTTTAACTTTCTTTTTTTTTTGCCTATGAATGTATTTATTCAATTTTTGGTAGAAAAATTATCTTTTTTAGTTGGAAATTCGTCTTTTGGTAGAAATTCATCGTCTTGGTCCAAAATTCAATTATTTTAGTTAAAGATTCATCATTGCAGTAAAAAAATTCATCTGTCTGGTATAAAATTCAACTATTTCAGTTAAATATTTAGAATTTTATTTGAAAATTCATCACTTCGTTTGTTTGGTTAAAAATTAATTTCTTTAACTTGAAATATAATTGTTTAAGTTTTTGTTGACAATTTATCTTTTTTAGTAAAAATTAATTTTTTTTCTCAAAATTCAACCATTTGGTTGAAAATTTGTTTCCTTAATTCAAAAATTCGACTATTTTGTTGAAAATTCATGTATTTTGTTGAAAAATTGTATTTTTTGTACAAAATAATTCTTTTTATTTGAAAATTAATCTTCTGGTTTAAAAATTCATCTTTTTGGTCGAAAATTCAAGTGTTCCAGTGAAATATTCATAATTTTAGCTGAAAATTTATTTTTTATTTTGTTTAAAATTCAACTATTCAGTTGAAGATTCATAATTTTATTTGAAAATTCATCACTTTGGTTGAAAAGTTTAACTATTTCATTTTTTTGTGAAAAATTGATATTTTTAGTGGAAAATTCAAGTATTTTTTGAAAATTCATTTATTTTGCAATGTTTTGTTCTATTGTGTTAAAGGATGCTCAGAGTGAACGTCGTGAATTAAAATAAATGTTTGTGTTTCACGGCAAATATGAATATGTTACTTTTAGTTGATCGGGAAAATTGAAAAACTTGACCGGGAAAAACCGGGAAATAACCGGGAATTTGAAATTGTCCGCCGAATCGCCACCCTGAAAATCTATGTGCTTTGGGAAGGAAAACCAGTTGTTGTGATGATTCTTGGATGTATTTAATACAATTTCGAACTATTGCACCTGTAAATATCACAATTTTTAATGTTCAAATTTAAAAATAGTTCAATCTGTAACAGTTTTAAAATAGTTCAATCTACAAGTCCATTTCTGTCAGTTATCGTGTTTTTCGCTGTATATGTTTTTTTTTGTTTGAAATTTTCAAATGTGTACATAAATTTTTTATGATAAATCATCAGTTTACAATCAAAGAAAATAATTTTCAGATCACAAAATAGACTTTTAGAGTAAAAGGTAAATTAATTCTTTGATTTTACTCTTTATAAATGAATTATTGATTTTAAATTCAAAAGAAGGAAGACTTTTCTTCACAAATGTCATTTCTGAATAACTCATAATATTTTTTGTACTTTAAAATTATTAAACAATAATTATAATAATAATATTATAATAATTATGTTGTAAAAGTTGATTTGCATATTGTATCATTTCAAATAAGCGCGCGATCAACATGCAGTGAGGCTGCTTGTGCGACGCATGCGCATTAAGACTTTACAAAAATTCGTTCCTCTACAGTCAAATTGGTTATCTATTTTTGTATTTTATGTTAAAATTATAAAACAAAGGAAATTTTGTTTTTGCAACGACCCTACAGCACTTCTAATAATATATATTTGTACTTTTAAAAAGTGACATGGCGAAAAGTTTCTTGCATATGAATAAGCCTTTATGTTTACAAGCTTGTTACATAACCTGCAAATTACATCTATTAAGTCATTATATCTATTTTACTTACGGTAATATTTTGTACCTTCATTGTCTTCATGAAGTTATGTCCATCAGAGTTTGATTAAATGTGTGCTTTTGGGTGAAAATTGTATTATTAATTAAACAAAATATTGAAGTGGGCAAAGCGAAAAATAGGCTCTTTAGAAATAGGTTCATTTACATTTGAGATCCTTTAGAACCCGCAACTGAGGTATCATTTAGTGCTCATTTATCGTTTTGGGTTCCTTTTCAGCAAGTGGGGTTCATTTTTGTTGAATTTTTAAGCACAAAATATGAGTTTTCAATGAAATAGATAACTTTTAGTCAAACAGTTCAATTTTAAACTCAAATCGACCAATTTTTAAACAAAAGTGGGTTAGTTGAATTTGTAGTTAAATAAACTGATTTAAAAAAGAAAAAAGCATTTTCAACAAAATAGTTAAATTTTGCTTCAAAAGAAGGATCTTCAACTAATAAAATAAATTTTCAAAAAATTCGTTCAACTTTCATTCTTCGTTATTTGAAAAACGAGAGTTTTTTATTAGAAACACGTATTTTTTCCCTTCCTAACTCCTGAATAGGTTCATAATGAAAGTAATGAAATCGAAAGTAAGCTTATGCAATTCGCTGAATTTTGATCCAACTCTGAATGATTTTCTAGAAATTCCATTTAATATTGTGTGCTTTGCAATTTTATATATCTTCATTAGCTATTTTTCATATCCAAAATTAGGAACTGATCACTGAAAAAATTATTTAAAAATTGCTCGTTTGCAAAGTCAAGAATTTTTTCGGGTACGTGAACAGTTTCTTGTGCAAAAATTTAATAGCGAAAATCTCAAAAACCCAGAAATAAAAATTGAAAATTAAAAATTAGAATTTCATGTTTTAATAATACTATAGGATTTTTAATATGCAACCTAGATGGACATTAGTAAAATTCTACAAATTTACATTTTTTTGAATGAGCCGCTGAATATTAGTACAATTGTTTGAATTAGGTTGTGATAACGGCTATATAATAATCTATGATTTTATTTGGGGATGTGTAAATTGAGTAAAAAAAAAGCTTGCAGCAATAGAAAACGTGGCAAATTTCAAAGTTTGATGGATGAACGTGAATGTTTAACATTTTCAGTTTTATTGAAACAAGAGGAAGGCTACATATGAAGCGAAAAATAAGAATTCTCTATACAATTTATCTATTCTAGCTGGTTCTGTTGACGTTAAAAATAATAATCGCTTCTCTAGTACCACGTACCTAACACGCCTTGAATCTTTCATTTCACACTCAGATAAATATATTTTTTTTTAATCAAACCAACTGCTTCTGTAGCATAATATTTTTTTTCACTCGACCAAAATAAAACTTCATACAATTATAACGCTACTGGGGATATACTGATATGAATTAAAGTCTTGGAAATCTGTTTGGATTTACAATTTTAAATTTTTTGGCTAATTTAGTTAAAGGCAGCTGAGATGGGGCTTATCAAATTTACTGGTGGCTGGTTTTTGTGTTTGGTGAATATTATCATGTCGATGAGGACATGAAAGAAGTCTTGGATATGCGTCTGGTTGATTATTTTTTATTTCATATTTTTTAGCTCTTTTAGTTTAATAAAGTAGAGAGGGTTTCGTTAAATGTACCAGAAGTTATTTTTTGTGGTTTTTATATATATATGACTGTGGGAAATGAACTAGTGTCTTCGGAAACTGGGTTGATTATTCCTTATTTGATTTTTTTTTGCTTTTTTAGATTAGGGAAACTGAGATGGGATTCGTTAAATTTGCTAGGGGTGGTTCTTAGTGGTTTTCGAATTTCACTGCAGTGATGGCGATATTATTTACAGTCTTTGGAGAAGATAATGATTATTTTTTAACTTCAAATCGTTTTAGCTATTTGAGTTGGCGACAGGTGAGACAAGGTTCGTTAAATGCACTATGGGTTTGTTTTTTGAGGTTGTTGAAAATTACTGTAGGGATGAGTATATAGAAGAGAGTCTTGGGAAGGCGGCTGGGGGGATTATTTTCAATTTCAATTTTTTACATTCTCATCTAGAGAAGGTATTAGATTTGTGTAAAATTTG
>CAKNYM010028181.1:0-31024 GCA_932195095.1 Andricus curvator | reverse complement strand
TAGAAGTAAACTTCTTCCACCAAAAGTTGTTGATTTTATCTGGCCCAAGCGCTGAAAAGTTCTTAGTTCTAGCGATAACTTTCTTCACTTCTTCAGCAGTAATTAGTCGACACTCTTCCTCTGGACCTTGTAACCTTTGCCTTTAGCAAAAGTTACGAAAGAGTGATATATCTGAAGCGTCTTCATTTAGCTGATAAGTATCTTCATATACTCAAATTCAACTCAAATTCTTCCTATTTTCAGGAGAAACAAAAAAAGTTCTATAAAATCTAATTTTTAGTTTAATTAAAAACTAAGAATTTTAATTTTTTTATGTTTCAGGAAATTTACTATATTCCTCGAAAAGTGATTGGAAATATAGTAATTGCTCCAAAAGGCAAATTATACAATAAATACGTCAATTTTTAAAAATACCAGGTCAACGAGGAATTGAAGATGAAGGGGAGAACGAACCAATGACAGGTACATAAATATAAATGTTAAAATAAAGACTTTAATATGTATATAAATTATAAAATATTTAAATTAATACTAATAGCTATATATGTAAACATAGCCAGAATGGCACCTCTGCACAGTGGGGCCAAACCGAAAAAACCCGGACGAAAGTCTAAAAAGTCAAGAAATCATCTTGATTTTCACGACTCGGGGGTTTTCGGGGTCGTTGATCACGAATCTGAACTCAGATTTGCGAAATTCAAGATGGCGGATCCAATATGGTGGACACGATTTTAAGAATGTATGTAGATTCTGCCCTAGATTGGTATATGGGGGTTTTCGGGGTCGCTGATCACGAATCTGAACTCAGATTTGCAAAATTCAAGATGACGGATCCAATATGGTGGACAAGATTTTTAAAATGTATGTAGATTCTGCCCAAGATTGGTATATGGGGGTTTTTGTGGTCGCTTGTCATGAATATAAAGTCAGAATTGTAAAATTCAATATGGCGGACAATATTTGAAAAAAAATCGTCTTCAAACTTGGTATATGTGGCTTTTAATTAACGCAACACTTATTATTAATTTATTTTTCATTTGAAACCAAAAAACAGTTGAATACTAGTTTATTGAAATAGATTTATAGTTCTTTTTTCAATTAACCAGTTTTTAATTCTCACATTGAATAAAAATTATTCAGTGATTCGACAAAAGAATATATTTATACATTGCACGGTTTGTAATTCAATACAAAAAATCTTCTTCATAATCAGACTCAGCATTTGATACATCTGATTCACTAGTACTACTGTCGTCCATTTTCAGTTCCTCAGCAATATTTTCATATGTAGGTGTAGATGGGGGTTTGAGTAGCTGTAAGACGTCCTCTGACAAAGATTTTAATGGTTTCTGTGGAATCGGTCGACAATTTGAAATGAATGGGTCGCTCATTTCCAAAAATCGTTTAAATACATCTTCCATTGTCTTTTCTCTATAATTTTTGCGTGCGAAGCGTAGCCGGAATTCCCTAAATAATTTATTACAAGCCTCCTGTGCTTCCTCAGACAGTTGACCAATCGGCAAAAGTGAGCTGCCGATTATACCTTTTCCATGCATCAAAAGCTTACGTACAGCAGTAGGCATATAATACCAACCGTACAGCTCAACATACTTACGAGCTGTTTCTAAAGCATATTTTTCATAAGCTTCGATATCGATTTCAAAACCACATATAATTCCTTAAGATTTTGAATAAAAATTAATTATTAAGTGTATTTCATTCATAATAATAATGTTTAAATCGAATACAAATAGCCTCCCTCTCAAAACTGAATACAATTATAGTCAATTTTTTCAAAAAATATTAAGTACTAAAAAAAATAGAGCTTATACATTTTTAACCGATTTGTAGGCTCTATAATAGTTGCAAATGTGCGCAGGAATGACGAGAGTTTCAAGTTTCAACTAGTTGAATCCACTTCTGTTGCGTGCGCTGTCGTACGTACTGTTTACTAGGGCGGAGTGAAAACGATCAAATTAGTTTTTTTGCTCAATTTAGAACTTTTTGAAAATGGCCAAAAAACATGTTCTCTTGGATTGAGTCCTATGCGCACATTTTGAGAAAAAGTTGAATGTGTCGAACCCGAAATTTCTTAACCTTGAATTGAAAAAAAAGGTTATTATATTGTTTTTTCAAAAAAAAAAAAATTTGTTAGTCTTATCAAGACGCCAAAATTGCTTAAAAACGTAAAATTGACTATTTTTGAACGCTTGAAACATCACTAAAAAATTTTTTCGAAAAAACGATATAATAAAATTTTTCTTCGATCAAGGTAAAGGAATTTCGGGTTCAACACATTCAACTTTTTTTTTTTTAATGTGTGCATAGGACTCAATCCAAGGGAACATGTTGTTTGGCCATTTTCAAAAAGTTCTAAATTAAGCAAAAAAATTTTTCTTTAATTTATAATTTCTTATTATCATTCAATACCAAAAACTGTACATAGCAAAAATTCGGCATAATTTTTGGTGGAATAGGGAAATTTTTTTTTGAATTTTCAAAAATTTGAATTTTTAAATCAAAAAAGAGAACAGAAGATATTAATCTATTTCAAAAAAAATTTTTTTTCCTTTTCGGATGTCAACCCACACATTTCTTTCGCTCAGCTCAAACGATTCGACTACTTTGATAATTTTCATTCCGTCCTACTGCTTACTCTTTAGAGAGCGAGAGCGTTATTCACGCAACGCATATATTTTTCACAAAAAATACGATTAAAATTTGGCGGGCAGATATGGGCAGCTAAAATTAGAATATTTCATCCGTCATGCGTTAATCTAAAACCTCTAAGCGTTTTTAAGACTTATCAATGCTTAAAATTTTACTTCTTTACTTTAAAACGACCAATTTTTTTATTCTTTAGATTGAAAATCACATGCGCTATTCTTCTTCTCATAATTTTTTACTCAACACAATGCAATTTTATAAATTTTCGTGATATTTTACTTACTTCCAGGAGTTGATTCCATTTTATTTGAATGGAATTGATACTTCCAACAATTCAGGCTTACTGAAACACCCACGTCTCCTTTTCTCTCTTCTGAACGTACTACTGACTGCTCACACGAACGCTACGTTTCAACTAACCTCTGCAATGCTCAAGTCGAGTTGGGGGCCTATTATGAGTGAATTATGTTCCACTGGGGACTACTGTAGCCGATCCTAGGTCGAAAAATCCCCAATAAAAACTTTCATTTTTGGACTTTCGTCCGGGTTTTTTCGGTTTGGCCCCACTGTGCTCTGGACTGAAAAGATTTTTAAAGACCATGTTTGGGTAACTTCAAATTTTTTTTCATATTACATTCCCAACCAATTTTTGTTCACACGAAATGTGACATCTAGTTAGAACTTTGGGTAAGTAATTAAAGAGAACTGAGGAACATTTATCTGGTTATAAATTGTTATAATTACAAAAGAAGCAAAAAAAAATGTGTTTGAACATTTTTTTCAATTAGTATAAAATGCTAGGACCAGTGTAACATTCCTTAGTGTTTTTTATTTAGTTTCCAAAATTTTAAACTGTATTTCGCATTTTGTTTGAAAAAAAAAATGTTTAGGTTATTCTCACATGGCCTTAAAAGGCCATCCATAAATTACGTCACACGCTTTTCCGACGATTATGACCCCCCCCGACTATGTAACGCTTTTTCCGAATTTTTCCTGTAGTTTTTCGCCATTGTGCATGATGTAAATAATATCTGCTTTTCATGAAGATGAAAATGTTGCTGATGCTTTACTTTGGTTAAGCACGCGCAAGGAACCATGGGCCTCTGCCGATGAAGGGTGAAAATTACAATTAAAGATCGTTTGGCATCTCGCAGATGAAACATACTAAATAATCCTGGAAAGCGCAGAAGAAAGCTTAAGAATAAAAACGAGCTTGAAAGCATTAACGACTACTTTAAGAAGTAAGAGGTTTTGAAACAGCCCCTTGGCTACTTATTGGTGAGAATTGGATTAGCCTCCAGATATTATATATTAATATTGCATACATTTATATAAACAAATGAATACGACTGTTTGATTTTTTTTCAGCTAGAACATGATTTAACATTTTTATATCCAGAATGCGACCTTCGATTGTTCCAAGAGTGTCCAAATTTTACAAGGAAAGTGAAAGAAATTTTCCATATTACTGGTATGTACATAAGGGGTATATTTATAATGAAACTGTAAATTGATATTAAAGCATTTTTTCTAATTATCATTGCGATGCGCTATTTCTAGGCGACAATAATGTCCATATTCTGTTGGGATTGACGGAACTTTTTGAACCAGCAACTATCAACGGGAAGAACAAAAAAAGTGGCGGCCAAACCGAAAGGAAGTATCTGAAGGATTTTTACTTTACGTTGTCGTATGTATCTTCTATTTTGTTTTAACTTAATAAATTGGAATTATATATTTGAAATATTAAAATACATGTGCGTTTTGTCCTTAGAGTATTGCTCAGTTGGAATCTAGCATCGACAGAATTCGAAAGAACCTTAGTGCAGTTCACAAAACTTTGCAACCGTTTGCAGCAGTCGTCGAAGTAGATACTGGAACCATTACAGACTCTTATATCATCATCGACAGTCATCGCTTTAGAGTGGAAACTCCTATAAGAGCAATAGACGTATGTTTCAAATGCATCCATGCATTGCATGCTTTGTACCCTGTGCAAAGCAAGTCCTTACGGCTTCTTGTACAATTAGCACTGTATCGTATAAGAACTCCGTGGAACAAGCCAATACCCGAAGTAACTTCGGTTCTGAATAAATTAGAAAGCATTCCTTAGGTTCATCAATGATTAGAAAAAATAGATTGTGATAAGATGTTTCGATCTATATTGATTATATTATGATTATATCTTTCTATTTCATCTTACCGGCCACCGCTAGTATTTCCGTGCAGTTTGCTTGAAACTTTTTTTCAGTCGGATTACAGTAAAATGCCTCGTTGCACAGAATGTAAAACTCTGTTATCCAGTCTGATTGGATTACAATTACATTTAAAAATTGTTCACTGTGATTTGAATTCGCGAACCTTTAGATGCCAAGAAGAAAATTGCTATAGAGATTTTGGCTCCTGGAAATAGTTTAGGAGACATTTGATTTCCTTTCATAAATGTGAGATTAACAATTGTGCGCAAACAAACAAACGAAGGTTTAGTGAAACTGAAGATAAGGATGTACAGGCTAATAATAACTTAAATAATGATGTTTCTGTCCTTAAAGATGACATCCCTTTAGGTGACGAGAGTAATAAAGTCAAAACATCATTGAATCCGATAGAGCAAAAATTTCAAAATTTGTTAAGTTTTTTTGGGAAGTTGTATGCTGCTCCTAACTTGCCAAGAATACATGTTCAAGAAATGTTTAATGATAGTAAATATTTACTTGAAGAAGTTATATCAACTGTAAAATCTATGTTTGACAACACTTTAAAAAATGTTTCAGTACCTGAAGAAAACAATACCATTGACAATAATTTGGACAAGATAATTAAAACTATTGATCTATTTTCAACCGAATATAAACGTTTTTAACTTTTTAATGATACTGGTTGCTTTATTACAGCCGAAAATCAACGGACGCATGTCTAAGGAAAAAGCTGCAGTAGAATGTAAATTTGCACCACTGAGAGAAGTCCTTCAAGCTTTCTTTAGTTTACCCAGAGTTTTAGAGATTGTTGTAAATTATATGAAATCATTAGGCGAACAAACTGAAGTTTTAAGTAATTTCACACAAGGAAGATCATGGCGAGAAAAAGTAAAACGCTATTTTTTCGGAAAAATTGTTATTCCTATATTTCTGTATTTTGATGATTTCGAAGTGAATAATGTTCTAGGAAGTCACCAAGGAGTTCAGAAACTAGGAGCAGTATACATTTTAATTCCTTGCTTACCGCCAGAGTTTCGATCCAGTTTGGAGAACATATTTCTAGCTCTTCTGTTTCACTCATACGATCACACTAATTACGACAATGGAAGTATTTTCAGATGTTTCGTTGATGAAATTAATTCCTTACAAGATCATGCAATAACTTTAAATATAAATGGAGAAAAGAAAACAGTATATTTTGCTCTGTGTTTACTGATTGCAGATACTTTAGGATTAAATTCAGCAATGGGGTACGTTGAATATTTTAAAGCGACACATTTTTGTAGATTGTGCAAAACAAAACTTAAAGATACATATTATGATCGCTTTGAAAGGAAAGACGAGCTACGCAAAAGCACGAATATGAAAGCGATTTGGGAAAGAAATGTCAGGTTCTGGCTTAAAAGAGAAACCTGTTTGGAATGAAATTGAATACTTCCATGTTCTTGAAGATTACTATATGGATGTTTTTCAGGATTTTCATGAAGGCGGTTTGAGGTATGACATGGGCCACGTACTATATCATTTTCTATTTGAAGTGGATCAGCCAATTACTCTTGAAATCCTTAATGATAGATTAAGAACCTTTAACTATACCGTAAACGGCATAACAAATAAGCCTTCGCTAATTACACTAGATGAGGCTAAAAAAACACACATTTTCGTGTCTGGCAGCGAAATGTATAACTTTGTTTTGATTTTTCCTATGCTGATTGGTGATTACGTGCAAAATGATGAAGTATGGGAATTTTATCTCATTTTGAAAAGTATACTTGACATCGTGTCGGCAACAAATATTCACGTTGAGTGTTACAAGCTGTTTGACAAACTTGTCGCTGAACATCACCGACTTTACGTTAAATTATTTGAAGATAACCTCAAACCTAAACACCATAAAATGGTCCATTACGGACGAGTGATGATGATGTCAGGACCGATAAGTCTCTTAAGTACTATTAGAGGTGAAGCTGAGCATAGAAATTGTAAACTAAGTGCTCATGCGACTTGTTCTAGGCAAAACATTACTCATACTCATGGTTTAAAAGAACAACTCAACTTATGCTATGGAGTTATTTGCAAGAAAGGTTTGGTACCCAAATTTGAAATTGGACCCAGTGACGTTGTTGCAAGCTCTTTTCAAATTGAAAATATATATAATACGACACTCCCACGTGAGTTTCAGTCATCTTTCATTGAAGTACCGTGGGTTAATTCTAAAGGAATAAAATATAGAGTTGGTACTTGTGTCATACTATGCTTTGCCTTTAATGATGGTCTTGAATTTGGGATTATTGATACTATTCTGTGCAATGAGGCAGTAGAAGTATATTTTATTTGTAATCGCTTGCCAATAACTGAATACAATGATAAACTGCATGTATACGAAGTCAAAGAAAGCGGTCACGTAGTCTGCCATTTGCTCGACAAAATATTTTCTCCATTCCCTGCGATTTTAAATAGAATGGGCGATGGAAAACTCTATGTAACATTAATACACATCCTTTATATAAAAACTTTAAGTCTCGCTTAAAGCACGACAGTTTAAAAAACATGTATATATAAAAATAGCTATCGTTTATCTCTCTCATTTATTTATTTCCTTCGAAAGATTACGAAAGTATTGCGCGATTGATGAAATAAGAAATACATGCTGTGATTATTAATAATTTTAATAATAAGAACGTGAATTTCAGTATATTAGTATGAATTTAAAGTTTAAGATAACTCTGCGCAGTGTCAAAGTATTTTATACGTGTAACTTTCATTAAATGTTCGTTTCATTTTCATGATGACTTTGTTTTGCTTAAAACAAAATGTTATAATGTTCTTCTCTTATGTAACTACAATATTTTATAGAAGTAATACGTTCGATGTGCGTTTATAATTTTAATAATTATTAGCTTATTTGTTTTCTTCGAGAGATTTCAAAATACTATGCGATTTATTAAGCAAAACATGCTGTGATAAATAATAAATAATGTCAGTAATGATTCAAAGTGTAATATCTATCTGGACTTTCACTTTAAATATTTTAATTATTCATACATTTCTTTGGTAGCTTCTGATAATTCTTATTTTTTATTGAAATCTGCAATTAGAAAGATAGTGGGCATGGGGACATATTTTTTTTGAACGTATTAACAGCTGGACTGACATCAGCGTCCCGAACTTAGGAACGTTGATGTCGCAGTTCAGCTGTTAAGACATGCATATTTTTCTTGGGACGTCTTAGGGAGCCGAAGACTTCCCAAAAAAAGATGCCCGCGTGCCCACTGGGATCTTTTTAATTCAAATTTCGGCTGCACTCGAGTTGCGGTCCGTGGTCAGAAGACCCTTCATTTCCAAGCCGTAGTAACTTTAGGTCGGAGAAGTTGCGTTCCGAGCTCTCTTCCCCGACCCATGCGACGAACTCAGGGCAGTAGATTTTCATTTTTTAATCTGAACACATAAAATTGAAAAATCCATATTATCACATTTTTAAATATTAAGAGTTCTAGTTGAAACGAGTTAAATAATTTAAGAAATGATTTATTCTAGTTAGAAAGATGTTTCAAATAATTTTGGTCAGAAAGGGAAACTTAGGGTTCTTCATTTTAGAAAAAGTAAGAGGAAGAGTTTTGTTTAAATTTTCATAAATTTTTACATTAATTAAATATGATATGGAATGTATATTTAGAGATAAAAATATTTAACATCTACTAAAAACTAGCTTAAGTTTGCCGAACTATCAAAACCTGGTTTTTGATAGTGTTTGAGAATTGTTCAGATTCTAGAACTTATTAAATTTGTGTTTAATCAAAAAATGTCATCAAGATCACTTATAGATATTATAATCGTAGTGTATACAGATCCGGCATATTTGATTATTTTTTTTAATAACGTCATAATTTTCAATAATTTTCACAAATTTCGTAAATTTCCACAAATTTTATAAATTTCTACAAATTTCATAAATTTCCACACATTTCGTAAATTTTTACAAATTTCCACAAATTTAATAAATTTCCACAAACTTCATAAATTTCCACAAATTTTATAAATTTTCACAAATTTCATAATTTTTCCAAAAATTTCATAAATTATGGTAATTCATCAAACTTTCCATATATTTCTAAAATTATGGCAATTCATGAAAATATATGCTAATTTAAGGAAATTTTATAAATTCATGATAATAAATCGGTAACTTTTAATAACTTTGATAACAGTTCTGTTGGACGCATAAATTGTGATCCAAATTTTGGGTTGAATGACTTTCGATTTCTATGGATTCTTAAGGTTTGTTGGCTTTCCAGCTATCCCACTGATCATTCGTCCATATCAGAAACGAAAGTCAAATTTTCAGCAACGGTTGTTGACGGAAACCTCTCTCTTTAGCACGCCATATACTATTTTATAATTACTTGTAACAATCACAGAATTAATCTAGGTCACATTCCAACCACTTCCGAACGTCTCGTGGGGGGCGGGAAGGCACCCCTGTGACTGGTTACAGAAATAATGTTGGTCAAACCCCTACCCCTTACCAACGTCTCGTGGGGGAAACACCCCTGTGACTGCCTACAGAAATAATGTTGGTCAAACCCCTACCCCTTTCGAACGTCTCGTGGAGTGCGGGAAGGCACCCCTGTGACCTGTCACATAAATATTGTTGGTCAAAACACTACTCCTTTCCATAGGAAAGTGTAGTGTAAATTTTTCATCATAAAGATGAAACATAACATCAATTTTTTAACTTATTGCAATTAATCTAGTATTGTTTGGAATTCATAATAAATCGTTTGGAAGTCATAATAAATTCTCTGAACTTCAATTTAGTGCACGATAAAATATGCCGGACGAGAAAATTAAAATCCAGCGAAATATGCCGGAAGAGAAAATTAAAATCCGGCATATTTTGCAGGAACAGAATACTCGACCTATTATAATTCTTGTTTGAATTTGGGTACAATCGAACCATAATTGTTATAATATGTCTAACATAATGACAATCGTTATCAAAATTTAAACTAAAGAATCTTCAATGTGGACAGACATTGAACTTCATTAGCTAATTTCAAAAATATTTAATTTGTATATGTGACGCGCGACGAAGAAAGGGGGCTTACTCTAAAAAAATCGAAATCGAGGTTTTTACACCTTTCGATAATTTTTGAGTTGCTCTTTTTAATGAAACCATCAAAAAAAAATTTCGAATTGAGTTGTTAGGTACCCGAGAAATCAGGCTTTTGCTCGAGAGCTCGAGATCCCGTGAAACACCTCCCACCACTCACCACTACATCCCCGCGTCTCATCTATACCCGCTCGTGAGTCTTCCTTCTCTCCTAAAGGTCGCGTCCATTTGGTCGACTTCGACCGCTCGCCCTGAAAAATCTCACTTTTCAGAGTAAGCCCCCTTTCTTCGGCGCACGTCACATATATTCAGCAAAAAAAGATTTCACCTTCAACGCTTCATTTAAATCGTAAATACTTCAGTTTTAATATAGTAAAATTTAAAAAAGTTCAATTAATTATAGTAGGTAATTCTGTGAGTTAAAAAAAAATATTTCACTACTCGCGCTAGCATATTCTACTTTTGAATATAGAATTATTTTGTAGATGTAAAACGAACAATTGTATTTTCAAACATCGTATATTTAAAAAGGAAATGGGAAAAGGGAAAGTTTTTCGAGAATAGGGAAAAAAGGGGAATTTGAAAAAGGTGAAACGCAGGGGAATAGGGGAAAGACTGTGCACCCTGTAAACCATTTTAAAATTGTTTAATTTTGAGGCTATGTGTATTTTAATTTTTAATTTTCAGGTTATTTGTATTCTTCAATGAGTTAAAATTGTACTAAATCTTGAAAGACGTTTACAACTTCTTACAGTTTGCTGAGAATGAATTTTGTAGAAAATTTGTTTAAAATTTTATATAGAAGAGAGTTTTATGAATAGATTCATACATATAAATATATACATTATTTACATATTTTACTCACCACATAACCAAGATTTTATTTGGAAAGCTTCAACTCGTCCTTCACTGAGCGTTGGATTATTGTAACTTATATTCGTACATCTTTAAAAAAAGACAATAAAAATCAGAATATGAACACAAATTTTAGAACACAATTTATAATTTTGGTCGAGTATTAAGCTTCGGCAAATTTTGCCGTATTTAAAGTCTGGCAAATTTTTGTGTCAATAAGGAACTTTCTGTTGCGATAATATTTTTTGCAACTTTGGAAAAATAGTACAATAGAATTGCTCATCACTTCACTATTCCTATAATAATACACTTTATCACTAATTTTCGAATTGTCTCGCAGATGGCTGCACTTCAGATTCGAATCACGAATCCTCATGATCACTCTTCTGTGACCAGTCACTAACACGCCTATTTTTCTAGGGATACTTAGAAAAGGGGTCCGAGATATGACAGCTCACTCTTCTGTGACCAGTCACCAACACCCGTATTTTTTAAAGGAAGACATGGAAAAGGGGTTCGAGATGTGACACATCACTCTTCTGTGACCAGTCACTAAAATGTCGTGCCACAATATTAAAATAAGGCAATAAATTCCGTATCTGTATACACTAAATATAATTTTTCATAATTGAAACACTGGAATATATAGGATTCTGTGTCGGAGACTGGGTGAATCCGAAGAAATCACGCTGTCAATAAAAAACTTCAAGCAAAACTAGTAGTTTATAATTGTTTGGAACTTACCAAAACAATAAGGGTTTGCCATATAGTGCAACTCTTTTTCACGTGTGTGAAACTCTTGGCGAAACTGATATGCCCATGTCTCTCATGGCAAAGGTACTGCATATACGCGGATCTACACTCACGGTAAATATATTATGAGTACACTTATTAGAAATTATAGTCACGGTGGAATATTATAAACACTTCGTATTAAAAACATGCAAGGTCTCACGACGCATCGTCAAAGATTAGGTTATGTTTCAGACGCGGGACATGAGACTTTGCCCCCGGTTTTGCCCGATTTTGCGCAAACATTGTGCGCATATGCTGCTCCTAGTATACTTGGATTAACATACACGTATTTTCATATTGCAACGTATGAGTATATTAATTTAATGTTCGACAAACGTTTATTAAAATTAATATGCTTTCGTAAATCAAAAATATATTAATTTTACAAACATTTTTAACAGCGTTTTTCTTAATTCTCGTTAGACAATGTGTCATCTAACTTTGTGATCTTAATTTGTTTCTTGTTAGTAATAGTCGTTAATGCATTATTCTACTCGGTTGAAAAGATAACTTTTGCGATCTGAATATTTATTGTGATCTTAATACCCAAATGTATCTGTCTGCATTACAACAAAAACTTATGTTCGCTGCACCGAGAAAAATGGATTACACCCGGTAATAAAAAATATGTTACCAGGTATAATCCTGGATTATTGAATTTTATAATATGAAATAATAAAATCTATAATCCAAGATTTTAAAAGCTAATATCCATATTCGAAACCTGGTCCATTAGATAACCTCAAATATATATGATAGATTTTGCAAACGTATTTATAAATGTCAAGTTATACTCATCAGCCCTCGTCAATCTACAGCACTGGTCACCTGCAAGAGACATGAGCGAAAGGGCGCCCGTTTTCCGCCCAGTTCGCCCCTTTGCTACTCTCCTCTAGTCCTTTGTCTAAGGAGTGACTAGTTCTCGTCACGCCGCCATAGTGCACGCACGTTGAGAGTTGCTAATTGTCATAAAGCCTTTCTTTGTATTATTAGATACATATCAATATTAAGTTGATAGTTTGTACAGTTAATAGTTTGAAAGTTTATTAAAAGTATAGTTTGATAGAATAAATACTTGTGATTTTGACAATGGGTGAATGGTGTTTTATCAAAGAAACCCTCAAAGCCCATCACTCTAGATTGCTCTGCAACTTTAGATTTCATCAGGTTATGGGCCCAGCACGCTTCCACTGCGCACGGAGTGAGAGGTTTTGAGGAATCTTTCTTTTCTTTCGAATTTACGGAAGTTCTGAAAGTTTGTGACAAGTTCGAAAGTTCGTATGTGAAAAAGGAAAAGTGTTTTTCGGTTCGTGAGTTTTGAAAGGAGAAGTTCGAGAGTGTGCTAAAAGGAGGTGCGGGATTTTCCCGTGAAAACTCGAAAAGGGTTCTTCTTGCTGACAGGATGGCGGAAGCAGTTTCCACATGGGGAGAGCCAACAGGCAATCCAATTCCAAAGGTGTTCAGTTTGAGAGGTAGGTGATAAATATAAGCCGAAAGACAAGGTGCGCGTGTGCGAGAGATAGGAGAGGATGCGGCGAAAAGTCACCGGTAGCCAAGATGGCGCCGAAAGCTCATGTTTGTGCTCGAAGGCGCGCAACCTGCTTTTCAGTTGGAAGGAAAGAGAGCGAGAGAGTAGGTGAACTCTGATCGCGCGCGTATGTCGGTAAAATCTCAGCTCGTACGATAAATGCTCGCGTCCATGTTCGAAAGTCAAACAATTTTTGCGGCACCGTATATATTTTATATATGTTCATATATTTGTGTATATTTAGGTGTATGTATTTATGCATAGAAGTTTGATTGTTTAAATTGAAGAGCATTTGAAATTTCGTAAACATTAAAAATTATAATGTAGAATCAAAACAACTTAAGAGTTAGTAAAATAGTTCGAGATAATTTTATAAAATTTCAAGTTGATTATGAAAGAGAATAATTAGTTCGGAGGTTATCAATTTCAAATACACGATTTTCGATATAGATCATTTAAAATTTCGCAGCCCAATGTAATTGTGTTTAAATTTGTGTAAAATTATTGATTCAATGTGATTTGACATGGAGATTGCTATGTGTTCTAGCTTTCGAATGTCAATTAGCTAACTTAATGTGAGAAGACTTGCTGTGCGGTTTTTCCAGTAATAATATATCTCAAATAGAATATGTGCCTTCTACAAAAAGGCGAGAAATATTTTTTTGTGCCTTATGATTTGAAGCAGTATTTGATATAAATTGTTGAATATAAGATAAAAATTATATTGAATGAGTACTAAGAATTTAAAATCTTTTGTTTTCTATTCAGCCTTAAACACACTGACCATACTTATCGAGACCGTGACTGAAGAACTAGGCATAAACATGATTTATCCTGCTCCTGACATCTGCCTGCCTTCAATATCAGGTCAAGTCCTTATACTAGTAGGTCCGACTGATAAAAATGATGAATCTGAATATGAAATAGGTACATATATCTATATATAAATATTAATGCTTGTTTTCTTAAGTACAGTTTATCATGAGATGCACTATGTGTTCTAGTGTGGTTGAATGATAGATCATTGAATTATTGTTAACTTGCTGTGCGCTTCTCACTAATTCAGACTTGTGCTTCTCGTTCTTCCTTTCATTTAGACAAGGAATCATTGAGTCCTGAAACCAGAGAAGCTGTTCTGATGGCAGCAGTCAATGTCGATGGTGAATGTCACCACGCCAGTACAAGTTCCCCTAAGTTTGTTCAGCCTGGTGAAATTGTACCTCAAAAGCAAAATGATAAGCTCGAAGGAAATGCTGCAAATCATGATGCTCAGTTGGTTGGAGAATACAGCTCGTTGGAAAACCATGATAATGGTGCTGAAATCAATTTTTACAATATCATGTCTAGTGTGACAGAAATGAAAGCGGAGTTGAACAGATTGAAAGAGTTACAATCAAGTAAAAATACGAGTACTCCTATTGTTAAGAAAATTGAAAAACTAAATTTTGATCTAAGAAAAATTGAAAATTACAATTCAAAATGTCTGAGTAAACAAACCCTGATAAAGACTCAAACAAATGTGGATGCCAATAATGATGAGGACTTGATTAATACAGCACAAAAAGGGGAAACTGATATACTGAAGCAAAAACTGGCTGATACGACTAAAGAGTTGGAAAAAGCTAAGGTTTTACTGAACCAGTATAAGGAGAGTCAACTTTCTGGTGATAGACACCTCAGCAGTTTGATTGATACGCAGATTGAGATCGATGCTGGTAACAGGACAGCATTTGCAAATAGAATAGCTAATCTGGAAACCACTGTAGCTCGTTTGGGAAAGACTAGCTCGAATGAACAGAGAAATGAGTTAACTATAACTCAGATGTTACAAAGCTCTATTAAACAAGACTATAAGTTAACTGACAAAATGAGTCTAAAAACGTTTGTGGATCATTTAGAATCCGAATTGAAGTTTCTTAACTTATATTATGTATTGTTGCCCATACAAGTAAATGAAATTGATATTCAAAAATTAGAAAGGGACAAACTTTTAGTTAGAAATGTCTTGATAAATAGAATCGATGAATCCTATCATGCAAAAATGATCCATATCAAAGACCCTGTAGAGTTTCTAAGCAAAATCAAAGAACTAAAATCAAGTGAATTAAATATCACCACAAGCATGAAAACAAACGGTCAAAAATTGACAGAGGCCGAGGCCGCGGACGTGGATATGGAAGAGGGAGAGGAAACTTCAGAGGAAATTCTAAGCCTACTAACAACTCTAATAATGAAAAACCAGGAAACCCTGGTGAGTATAATACACAAATAGCTAGTATAGGAAAGCTAGGTAGCTCGGATGAGATCTTAAATTGTAATAAGTTGACTAAATTTTTGGCAGACTCTGGAGCAACAGAGCTAGGATTAAATGTGCAAATTGAGATGAATCAGCGACAATTGAATCGGAGGGAGTAGGACAAGTAGTTTTAAACTCAAGTAATGTGGGGAAACAATTAAAATTAGATAATGTAATATGTGCAGGATCCCTTTCCGAAAATTTTTTATCTTTGCTTAAATTTGTAGATCAGGGACTTGGAATTTATTTACATAACAAAAAAATTAATATCTTTGAAACTGTTTCTAATGAACTTTTCGTGTCTGGCATTTATGAAAAACCCTACTGGGTAGTAGAGTTCGAAGTGGATAGAAATAATTATAATAAAAGAAACTTTGTAGCATATGTCGCAACAAAAGAACCGAGATATATGACGAGAAATGCAGTAAAGAATATGAATGAAAACCAAAAAGTTACTGATGAACAAAAACATACAGACGAATCTGACAAGTTCGAAAACGGCAATCAATTAGAGAAAAATAATGATGAAATAGCTGGACCAAATGATACAGAAACAATAGAGTCAAAAGATGGTCTATCAAACTCGCGACTTCCCAGCTTTGAAGTGACACTTTGCGACAGACCTTTTAATGACAAAATGGAAGTTCAGAATAATATTCAGATAGATAGTAATCTGGAAATTAACGACTTCTCAAAAGTATATTCTGAAAATAAAGCTTTATTCTGGCATGCTCGATTGGGACACGCTTCACTCAAATACTTGAAAGAGTTTCAAAAATAAAATCCAAGTGTCAAAGGTTTACAGGAAGTTAAGTTCGATGAGAAAATCCTCGATTGTGAAGTATGTATAGTATCAAAGTTTCATAGACTCCCATTCAATAAAATTCGAGATAGAGCAAGTAAACCTCTACAGATTTTACATTCTGACACTATGGGCCCTATTAGGCCTATTTCACATCCTAATAAATACAGATTTATATCTGTTTTTGTCGATGATTTCTCGAGACTATCTCTAGATATCCCATAAAACATAAAGATGAGACAGGAAAATGTCTAGATTCCTTTATAACGAGCGCTAGGAATATACTAGGCACAGATGAAAAATTCTGCTACCTACGATGTGACCAGGGAACAGAGTTCAGTGGAGGTAGTTCTATAGAAGTTCTACAAAAGTATGGAGCTGAACTTCAGTTAGCAAACCCTGACATTCCACAACACCACGGTGTTACAGAGAGATTCAATCAGAAGATGCAAAAGAGGGTTGGAGCTTTAATTTACGATACGAGATTGCCACTGAACATGTGGGATTTAGCTCTCAGTGCAGCAGTGTTCATGTATAATCGAACACCTCACAGCTCGAATGATATGATTTCACCTTTGCTCAAGTTCAAACTCGATTATAAAATAAATGTGGAACAGTTAAGAAGATTTGGTTGTATTTCCTATATAAGAAGACCAAGAAAAACTGGTTCTAAGTTTGATCAGGCAAGAATCAGAGTAATCCTAATAGGATACACTCCAACTGGTTTCTTGTTCCGGAAACCTGAAGAAGGCAAATACTATGAGAGCAGAGATGTAAGGTTTAACGAAAAGGTAGTATTTGGAGATAAATACAATAAGAAAAGCATCAAGGACTGGCACAATCATTTCGAAAAAGCAAACCAAGATGATTGGTTTGTTAAGTTCGACGAAATATGACACGAAAATCGACGAAAAAGGAGCAGAGATTCAGACCGATGATAAGTTGGGAAGCCAAAATTCAAACGAAGCGGAGGGAGCACAAAAACGAAAGAGAGGAAGAACGAAAAAGAAAGCTTGTATTGAAGAGAAGAAAGCAGTGGAGAACCAGATTGAATCAAACCTCAACATCCTGGAGGAAGAGGAAATTTGTGCGTCCGTAGCTGCTGTCCAAAAGGAACCAAACTCGTAGCAAGCAGCTATGCAGACAACAGAAAGACGACAATGGAAAGAAGCTAAAGAGGACGAGCTGAATTCCATAAACAAAAATCAAGTATGGACGTTGGTAAATAGACCCACAATAACACCAGGTAAGGAGAAACCTAATATAGTCAACTATAGGTGGGTTCACAGGAGGAAAACTGATCAAAACGGAGAAATCAAATTTAAAGCTAGATTGGTTAGTCGGGGCTTTGAAGACAGAAACTCTTATGAGATAAATGAACCATATGCTCCAGAGTCACGTATTCAGGTAAAAAGATCATTTCTTGCTATCATAAACAAACTCAATTTAGAAGCATGCCAGCTTGATGTCAGAACCGCATTTTTAAATGGAAAAATTGATTACGAAATCTACATGGAAATACCAGAAGGAGTCAAATGTTCGGATCGAGACAGGCAAGAAAAGGTATGCAGACTACAGCGAGCTTTATATGGATTAAAGATCAGTCCGAAGGTATGGTACGAACGTTTCGCAGACGCAGCTCAGAAACTTAGTCTGAAAACACACAGTAATGAACCTTGCTTATTTCTCTGGAAAGATTCAGACAGGTTTCTGATTCTTCTGCTCTACGTGGACGATATGCTACTGGCTAGTAATGATAGTGAAAAGCTCGACGAGATCAAAACCAACATAATGTTGGAATTTTAAATGAGTGACCTAGAAGAACCTAAAAGTTTCTTGGGAATTGAAATCTACCGAGACCGAGCGAACCAAACAATGACACTTACTCTTGAAAAGTACATCGACAAAATGTTAAAAAGGTTTGGTTACGATAAGATGTATCCTCAGAGATCACCCATGGTTACCAGGCAAGTCTCAAATCAAGAAAGGAAAGAACGTGAAGAAATTTTCAACCGTAAAGAGCTCGAACGAACAGTCACTAAGAGCAATACCACGTACAGAGAAATTGTAGGCTCATTACTCTATCTGGCAAACACTCTCCGGCCAGACATTTCATATGCTGTGAATGTGCTGAGCAGACATCAGATCAATCCCACCGATAACGAGTGGAGAATGATCGAGAGAATGATGAGGTATCTTATTTACACTAAACAAGTTGGTATAAAATTAGAAGGAAAGTTGGACGGATTAAGAGCTTTTTCAGATGCAAGCTTTGCGGGCTGCAAAAACTCAATCAATACCAGCGGATTTGTGATACAACTTTTCGGAAATACTGTGGCATGGAAAACTCACAAACAAAACTACGTGACCTTATCTACATGTCAAGCGGAATATGTTGCAACCAGTGAGGCATGCAAAGAGTTAGTAGCTTTACACATTACTGCTTCAGAAATCCTGGATGTCTCGATGCTGCCTATGATACTCTGGTGCCAGTGCCCAGATGAATACCAGCAGTAAATTAAGACACATGATTGATGTTAGGGAACATTATGTTCGAGAGTGCGTGGCCAGGGGTTTGGTTAATTTATAATGGATCTCATCTAAAAATCAGATATCTGATATTTTGACATGAATATTCATTCAAATTAAATTGGATACATTAATTTTGTTGGTTTGTTACTGAAGGAACTAAGTAAATCTTGATATATGACTAGAACTACTTGGAGAGATGATACTGCGTTTTAATATGGAAAAAGACTCGATGCTGATGAGGGAGGGAGTGTCAAGTTATACTCATCAGCCCTCGTCAATCTACAGCACTGGTCACCTGCAAGAGACATGAGAGAAGGGGCGCTCGTTTACCGCCCTGTTTGCGCCTTTGCTACTCTTCTCTAGTCCTTTGTCTAAGGAGTGACTAGTTCTCGTCACGCCGCCATAGTGCACGCACGTTGAGATTTGCTAATTTTCATAAAGCCTTTCTTTGTATTATTACATAGATATCAATATTAAGTTGATAGTTCGTACAGTTGATAGTTTGAAAGTTCATTAAAAGTATAGTTTGATAGAATAAATACTTATGATTTTGATAATGGGTAAATGGTGTTTTATCAAAGAAAACCTCAAAGCCCCGCACTCTAGATTGCTCTGCAACTTTAGATTTCATCAATAAACCTATACCAAATTTTGATAGACGAGCTCGGAAGTAGAACTAGAAACAAATTTCAATTTTTTAAACACACAATAAGCAGGAAAGTGGCTATCATAAGACTACAAAAACGAAAGGAAAGGAGACTAAGCTTCTGTACTTGTACAAGTGACAGTGATGTGTAGTGAAAAGAAATATAAACTTACCCATTTTCAAAACCTAAATCACGTGTGATTTAGCACTAAGAATTATTTTATATCTTACTTATTACTTGTTTTAATGCGAATGGGTGCATATGACACGCGCTACGATGCGACGTAACATCTGAGACTACACAGACGCCTGGATATTTAAAAATCTGAGATGTTACAATTTAATGTCTGAAGATTATAAGAATTTAACATCTAGAGATTATATTTGGTAACATCTTCATATATTAGAAAAATATTATAGATTATACGCGCTAATATAATTTTCTATACGGTGTATTATTCTTTAATTCTATTATCCAGTTCGTATAATCCATTTTTCTCAGTGTGGTTGTAATAAATGCCGACTCTCTATTTATAGAATCATTAATCCTGACAAAGATCCTGATTGTAAAACTGAAACAGATTTTTCTCCCTCAGACATAACTTCTGATAACCCAACATTCGAAGTTAAGTTCAAATCGAAAGAAGCTGTTTCTGAGGCTAAATACTTTGAAA
Source organism: Andricus curvator (assembly GCA_932195095.1). Classification (NCBI taxonomy): domain Eukaryota; kingdom Metazoa; phylum Arthropoda; class Insecta; order Hymenoptera; family Cynipidae; genus Andricus; species Andricus curvator. Next base: position 10,918 of record CAKNYM010028181.1, on the reverse strand, counting down.
TTCCTATGCAGAGGACAGTTATTGCTACTCATAAATACTTATGTATTCGTTTCTCTAAGAAAAATATGACGATCACTCCTGAAGATGCTTGAATCCAATCGTATTTAAAAAAGAAAATCTTTATACCAGCTATAGATAGGTGTTGTACAACTCATATTCTAAAAAATCGCATATATGAGAAAAATCTTGGCCGTTTAAAAGTGCATTCCGACACTCCAACTCTCAGCGCATCAGAGTTGTCTAAAATAATGGAAACTCTTTCCATCGGAAGTGATTCGACATTGATTGACAAAATCGGCGAATTTTTTGAACAAGCGAAATGTTTTTGTAACGAGTTATAGGTGAGGGCGCCCTCACTGAAAACGCAGCCTTCGGGGTTCGGGGAGCGAACCCCCAAGAAAGGAAAATAAAATAACTCAAAAGCACTTAATGTTACTACTTATTGAGTATTATTGAATAATAGCCTATTGTCGATGGAATTACGGTTTTTTATCTACTTTTCAATCCCAGCGGAGCTAGAGAGGATTTTTTTCACAGCTAAAGATTATTACCATTTTGGTTCAGCGCAAGTAGATAAAAAACTGTCATCCTATCGCAAAAAAAAAACTATGCCACTACTCCGGTCAACAATATAACATCAAAACTCAATTATTGAATGATGACAGCTGGGAAGTTAGAATTAAAAACGGTCGCGCCATCGCTCCACTGAATTTCTTGTCCAAAGAGCGCCAAGAATCAATAAAGTATGGTGTTTGAGTAAGAAAGAAGAAAATACTTTGGTAAAATTCATTTAATATAGGTGGGGATAGAAGCACATTACATTTCTTGTTAAAAACAAAGAAAAAACAAAGTGTGAATTGAACACTACTTTCAGGGTACTATTTACCTGCAACAAAAATTACCCGTGGTTGTGTGAGTGCTACATTGCAGCAAGCTAATTTCTAAATTATCTCTATGCCTAAAGGTAATGTTTCCATGTGATGTAGGGTATGGAGTGGCGACCACGTGGGTCACGAAGTATCCGCTACGTGGGGTAAAGTAAACGCCGTTCTGATTCTACCTGCAACCAAATTTATTCCTACTTTTTTACTGTGAAACATCGACTAACCAATTTGCTATGAATTTCTCATTCTAACTTTGGCAAACTCGATCTGTTTCAAGCGTTACGAAAATACTGAGATACCCGAGTTCTTCGACTTAAGTTTGTTTTCCTTATGTCCTGAGTTCGTCTTCGAGACAGCAATATCTGGCTACGTCTTAAAACTGAAACGAGACAACAGACGAAGTCACGCTTTAATGCTCTTGGCAGGGTGATTTCAAGTCGGCGTAAACTTTTCTTAAGATGAACCTTTTTGGACTCAGAAAGGAAACAGTTAACAGATGCGAAAGATTAAAATTCATGAGTGAAAAATTTGTAATTATCAAATTCGTTATTTTTAATTTAAACATTCAGAGTGTGGGTCTGAAAAACTAAAACCGTGAAAAATTTTCTTCAACAAAATTAAAACTGTAATTTCGATATCTCAAAAATGAGACATCGAAAGATGTCTTCACTTCGTTTTCAACATATCTTGATTGGGAGCAATTCAAGCCTGAAGAAATTCGACGATCTTTACTCGGACACGCAAAAATCGAGTTCTTTCTTCAACTTTGACGTCACATCGTGCTTACTGAGCCTTCATTTGTAATTTTACTTGTAAAACGCGTACTTTTGCGTTTTTCTGTGGAGGCATGAAAATACGCCATTTTTAAGATTGCGTTCTGAAAAAAATATTTAGCACTAGTATTTATCGAGGAAAACATGGCAATTGAATTTTGAGCTTGCAGCTTCTGTCCGACAGCCTTATGAAAGAACATTTCTTCAAAATTTACGTACCCAAATTCATTATAAAGCTTTCAGAAATATTTGCCAAATATTTATTTTTCCAATTTATTATTTAGATATTACTTTTGAATCGTAATACATGCTTCCTATTTTAAACTCCGCGTCAGCCATCATCTTCATCTGTGCCATCACACACTAAATGTTATTGGGAAGTAACGAAAAAGATTCAAACTTCCTGAGACCAGACGTGCCTAAGACATGAAGACAGGCTAGTGTCAAACATTGCTGCCGTTATAGTCCAGTCAATAAGGGATTTTTAAAAAATCCGAAAAAGTAGAAATTTTTTCACAGATACCTTGGGGATGGCTTTATAAAGATACTTTAAGAAGTTCCCAACCATTTGTGTACGGCAACGGCCTCCATGTTGGAAAGTGTTTAACATTAAAATGTTTTTCAAAATAACTCAATGTTCATGATTTTATACTGCACAAAAAAGGTTTTGAATGCTGTATACGAATTATCAACGGCTACGTTATAAAATTGGATTAACTGTACAATTGCGCGATTTCTAAACAAATAAAATGAAACCTAAAAATATGCTGGAAAGAACTTCGGGAATAGATCAGGCGTTTTGTACTGGAGCAATTGCATGTTCCTGTTTGAAAAAAATGACCTACTCATTTGAATTAAAAATTATCAGTATAGAATGAGCTCAACTTCAGTGTAAAATTTGATATGCTTAAGGGTATGCGTTTTAGATGAAACTTCTTTCAATTGTTCCTGCATATTTTTAGAATATATTTTCCAATTTTTAGGTCCAAATAATAATATTTAAGGTCTCTTTTAAAGCATCAAACAAGTAAAGTAAATTTCAAAATTGAAGCTATGGTTCAGGCAGCAGCGGTGATTATGAGTCCTACAGGGAAATATATATATATAATTTTAAAAAAGTTAAAAAAACCACCGCAGGGTTCCACTAAGAGCAACTGCGATCCAAAAAAATGTCAATAGCCCCCAGTAGCACCGCGGTAAATCACACTTATGGCCACGTCTCACAACTGTGAGATGGGTGGTCATAGGCAACGACGAAATCACAACGACAGGCCGGCGAAGCCCTTGTGTATCTTGAGGACACGAAGCGACCCAAGGATGACAGCTTTCTGCATCCATCCCGCAAGTGCCTTGGCATGTTTTTGGCACGCGGGTATGGCTTTAAGGTTACGAACCAGTGATAGTTTCGCACCTCCGAGAGCACCTATCACAAGGACAATTACTTGTACCGAATATTTTGGGTACAGTCGTTGTAGCTCTCTTTTAATGTCTTGATACATCTCCTCTTTTTCTTTCTCCTTTACAGTGATGTTGTATTCGGAGGGAGCCGAGAATTCGATAACGAATATAGTTCGTTTCTCGAAGTCTTGGAGAACAATGTCAGGCCTCGAGTGCGCAACGGAGACTGCTGCCCGAAAATCGTAGTTCCAGAAAATTTGGCACTTCTCGTTTCGGACAATCGACTCTATCTCCCTTGGAGCGTTCGACAGGACAGGGTCGCGGCCAACACCGTAAGAGCGACAAAGATGGTAATAAAGCACTCTTAGGGCCGCATTATGTCTGTAGATATACGTCGTTCCCGCGTAGGTCGGACACCCTGATAGTATGTGTTCTAGGTACTCAGCGTGTGCATGACACGCTCTGCACCTATCACTGGGAACTTCTTGACATAAAATGCGCTCACGTTATGCTAAGGTGGAAATAACACCGTCCTGGCATTACAAAATAAATCCCTCTGTACCTGAATTAAGCCCTGATGATTTGAGGAAAGCAAAGGTTTGCTCCTTCGAAAAGGACTGTTTTTCTACACTTTTTGTGAAAGTTTCCGTGCATTTTCTTGTCGAGTAGCTCTTGGTGAAAATTTTCAACCTCTGCTTTCTTCACTTTGGTTTTTAGAAGTGTAGCATCTAGATGGAGTAATGCACTTTCCTCACTTCTGAGTTTAAAATTCAGGTCAGGGGTCTTGGCCGCTTGTTCCGCGGCTTTGTAAAGGAACGCTCCTTCGCCAATCGTCTCGTGGTTCCTGACCATCTTTAGGAGAGGATCTCTGCCATTCGCAACGATGTAAGCTGTACTTAGAACAATCCGGTTATGAAGACACTGGAGATTCAGAAGTCTGCGTCCGCCTTGACGGCGTGAAATATATAATCGCGGAACTGACGAATTGATATGCAAGCTTTTATGCATATGCATGATCTTACGTGTAATGACATCAAGGGCTTTAAGCTCGTTCGTCGTCCATTAAACTACCCAAAACGAGTAGAGTAGAACCGGGACGGCAAGCATGTTAGTCGCAGATACCTTGTTCAACGCCGACAGATTGGAAGATCAAATCTGTCGAAGAAGATGCTTGTATCTGCTTCGGAGATACTCCTTCACTGATGTTACGTCCTGAATGCGGTTTTGAGGCACGCCCAGGTATGTATAGGTCTCTCCAGTATTAAGATGTCTGATAAAACTTATATCCACAAGCTCAGGGTCCTTGGGAACGCCAGTAATCTTTCCTTTCTTCAGATGAATTTTGGCACACTTGCGCAAGCCAAAATCCATCCCAATCTCTCCTGTGTAGTTCTTGATAATATTTATAGCAATTTGAAATTTGCTTTTACCAGAGGCATAGATCTTCAGGTCATCCATATAAAATACATAAGTGACCTTATGCTCGCGCTGATTAGTGTCGCCACAGAGGTATCCAGGAGAATTTCTTAGTGCGAGAGAAAGAGGCAGAAGTGTGATGCAAAAAAGCAAAGGGCTCATGGTATCACCTTGAAAGACGCCCCTCTGAAAGGTGACGTTGCTCACTGTCGCACGGTAATTTCTAGATGAGATAGTAAATCTAGTTTTCCAAAGAGGCATCAATCTCTCTATGCATCTCACTAGTCAATCCAGGCCATTGACAGGACGCGTTGATGCGCTGCAGCGTCTTTACAGACACACCTGTCAATCAGCAGGTTCTCTCGACAGCCTGCTATACCTTTTTTCGAGCCACGTTGTTCGTAGATCTCTCGCCATACATGCTCAATTCGTCGAACAATTCTGTTGTTGAGGACAGCCGTAAAGATCTTTTACAGCGTGTTCAAACAAGTTATTGGCCTGTAATTCTCTGGGTTGGACAAGTTGCCTTTTTTTGGCAGGAGTATAGTGCGTCCTAACACCAGCCACTGCGGAATGGGCGTATCCGACTTTAAATATGAGGTGAATATAAGGACCAAATGTTGTTGTGTAAAAGTAAACTTCTTCCACCAAAAGTTCTTGATAGAATCTGGTCCAGCAGCGGAAAAGTTCTTCGTGCCTCTAAGTGCTTTTTTCACCTCTTCGGCAGAGATTGATGGACATTCCTCCTCAGATTTTATGAGGTTGTCGCAAAACTCCTTGAAGCGGATGATATTGTCAGTATCTTCTTTCAACTCTAGTGTTTTCGAGATCTTGTACACCTGTCTCCAAAAAGTCTCTACCTCCTTGGGCTTGGGTGGATTTTTTACAGAAACAGGTAGATCGCTGAAGAGGCGCGATTGGTCAGCGAGAAACTGTTGATTCTCCCTGATCCATCTCTCCCTCTTCTGTATTCTCCTCCTTGCGTCAGATAACAGCCGTATTTTGTCAACAATATGCTGCTTGATTGTCAGCAGCTTTGACTTTTTTAGTGTGTGATTCAAGATCCTCAGTTCTTGAGCGAACTTTTGAACACTTTCGTGAACGGTCTACCAGATGTTATGCAGTCAATCACATACTGAACACGGGACGCATTCTGTTTTGCCATTCCAATTTTCTTCTTCAGTTGATGCAAGCGTATTTTGGTCTTTTGATCCATCGCCGGTTTCAGCCTTCGATTTGAATCAGCCAAAGCTCTCGCAGCACCATAAACTGAGCAATTGATGGTCCAGAGGTCGGACTCTTGCGAGATATCTCCACGAAGGAAGACATCCATTTCAGCCAGATCTATATATATAGCCAGATATATATACATATACATATCAAGCATATCAAATGGTACACTGAAGTTGAGCTCATTTTATACTGATAATTTTTTATGTAAATGAGTTGGTTTTTTTTAAACAAGAACATGCAATTGTTCCAGTACAAAACGCCTGATCTATCTCCGAATTTCTTTCCAGGATATTTTCAGCTTTTATTTTATTTGTTCAGAAATCGCAAAATTGTACAGTTAATCCAATTCTATAGCGTAGCCGTTGATACTATGTCTACAACAGTTACAACATTTTTTTGTGCACCATGAAATTGTGAACATTGTTTAACATAACCATATTTGACCTAGAATCAACCATTTTCGAGTTATTTTGAAAAACATGTTATTTTTCAACACTTTCAAACATGGCGGCCGTTGCCGTATACATATGTTTGGGGACTTTTGACATTATCTTTATAAAGCCATCCACAGCGTATGTGTGAAAAAAAAATTCTACTTTTCCAGATTTTTTTTTTGAGTAAAATTTGTTCTCCGTTTACTGGACTGTTATTCTAGCGAAGCCTGCTGACTGCCGCTCACTACTTTCCGTTCACTTTACGAAGGCCCCTCCAAAACCGCTGCACATTTTTGTAATTTACTCGTAAAAAAAAATTGCATGAAAATTCAGCTTATACCATGATAAAGCTTACTTAATTGCGTTCAAGACAATTCCCCATTTGTTTACGTACAAACATTCGTTTGGAAAATATACTTCGCGAAAAGATGAAAACCGTGGTTTTTTTCGCGTGACTCCGTCCTTGTTTGACTTTTGATGACGACATCTTTGAACCGAACAATGTGAAAAATTTGAAAAAAATCATATAGATAATAGCAGATAACGTAAAATGTATTTGAGCACGACTATGCTATCTCTAGTAATATACGTAGTAGAGAGTTATATTTTATCTTAAATTGCTTGGAAAATTTCAACAAATATAATCGAATAACAATTAGGAATAGCAATCTTAAAACCTATTAATTAATAACAAATAATCCTGAAAGACCGACAAACGGTAGTGTGAGTGTGAGGACACTATGGACTCTGCCCTATGGGATACCATAGCTAAAGGTTCACCTCTGGGGGTCTACTCATTCACCAAGTTCTGAAAAGAGGAAAAAGATACTTTGATTGCCAATGGCAACTTTTGGTGTGTAGTAGCTATCTCTTTTCAATAAGCAGACGCTTCAGCTATGGTATCCCGCTGTGTCCTCACACCCACACTACCATGTATCGATCTGCCAGGATTATATGTTATGAATCAATATGTTTTAATATCGTAATTCCTAATTATTATTATTCGATTGCATTTGTTGAAATTTTCGAAGCAGTTTATGCCAAAATATAACTTTCTACTACGTATATTACCGGAGATAGCATAGTCATGTTCAAATGTTTCTCACCTTAATTGTTATTAATATATTGCAATTTTGTTTTCACGTCACAATATAAAGACAGATGGATGCGAAAGAACCACGGTTTTCGTCTTTTCGCGAAGGATATTTTCCAACCCAATTTTTGTACATAAACAAATGAGGACTTGTCTAAAGCGCAATAAAGTCAGCTTTATCGTGGTATTAGCTGTCTTTTTATGCGATTTGTTCTACGAGTAAATTACCAAAAATGTACAGCGGTTTTGGAGGGGCTTTCGTAAAGTGAACGGATAGTAGACGATGGCCAGAGTCTTTACACTATGTTTTTGGTTTCAGGTGCAAAAAGGCACTTCATTTTCACTTTTCAAAAAAGCACAACAAAAAGAACATTTTCCGGAATAAGCTTTCTATATAATACAATACATATAATTACCTTTAGATTATGTAATACGAATATTACATCAAACAATTTATCCTTGTAGACGTATTTTGGTTGTTGCTGAACCCCGAATCGTTTGAGGCAGGCTAAAGGTATCCTACTTGTCACTATCTTAAGTTCTAGTTGAAGGATCAAGCTTTAATTTAAGCCCAAGAAGAAGAAACGCGTGTTTCGACCCTTTAACACAGTTTTTCTGAAAAAAATTATTTTCTTCGTTCTTTTAACCAATATGATGATAAAAAAATCTGTTCACCTAGAGTTATTTGTAATAAAATGTGAGAATAGTATTGCTCGAACACTAAATAATTAATACAAAAATGAGTGAAGCTTTTTCATTTAAACATTAGAAATTATCTGTGAAAAAACTACACAAAAGTAATATTGTTATTGGTATTTTTCTTCATTTAAAAACTGTAAGATGTACATCCAACCTCGAATTATGACATTACAGTTTCAAAATGTACTTCTTCAAATTTCGTTCAGCACCGACAGCTGCCATGATGAAGGGGATCTTGATTGGAAATAGTAAGGTACATTTGATAGCTCAGTATTGAATATTACTATTTTAATATGTGAACTTTAAGTTCTCAAATATCAGCTGATGTTTAAACCGTAATATGTGCATTTTTAAAATGAATACACCTCAATTGCATTTTACATTGTGAATGATTGTGCGAAAAACTGTTATTTTTACAAAGTTTAAAGTGGAAATCACAAGCTTACAGTTTCACATTGTAATTTTGTCCAATTTACTTTTTTCCGTGTACCAAAAAACCAAAAAATATGTATTATCGTCGGATATGGTAACGATCAATCAGAAGAGAAATCTTTACACACACCGTAAAAATGGAAATCTACAATATCGATCCAAGTTATTTCCTCTAACACAGAAAATCTTTAACGTCTTTTCAGACTTCAGATATCTCCAGTAGCTTAGTGGTGGAGCACCTGACCGGCAATCAGTTGACCTACCGTTCGAATCCCAGCGGAGCGAAAGCCGAAGATCTTTTTTATGGATAAATTAAATTAATTTTTTTTTAAATTTATAGCTCCATCTAGTCTGAAAAGACATTAAAGATTTTCTGTATTAGAGGAGATAACTTTGATCAATATTGTATATTTCCATTTTCAAGGTGTGTGTAAAGATTTCTCTTCTGATTGATCGTTACCATCACCGATGATAATACGAATTCCCAGTAAAATTGACTTGTATTAAAACCTAACATCTTGCAAAAGAAAGCGCATTCAGAAAAAGCATTCTTCTTCCGATCTCTCCAGAAGCTTAGCGGTAGAGCACCTGACCGGCAATGAGTGGACCTGGCGTTCGAATCCCAGCGGGGCGAAAGAAGAAGATCTTTTTCTGAATAAATTAAATTTTTTTTAAATCCCTATTGCTCCACGATCAAAATTAAATTTTCTGGAGCTTAAAGTTCGGAGGAGATTTTTTCAAATTGCGTTTGACTCTTGCACAAACACTCTCACGCGTCGTGTCTGTGTGATAAATCGAAACTATTATACGTTTGACTCGGTTGATCACCACTCGATGCGCGCGATTAGGCAGTTTTTCCTAGTAGTTTTTCCAGGCGTTTTGTAATTTTGTTTTATAAGTTTAATAAGAATATAGTTAGATGATATCTTTGCTGTTTTTTTCGAAAGATATCGTTATTAATTGACCCAAGTATCAAGACTGTAAAGAAGATTTCGTAATTGGCATTAGGGTCGATAGTATTTATTTTTGTTCTGTAATCAATTTTTAATAAATATATATTTTTTCATTTTGAATTAAAATAAAATTTAGATTTTTTATGTTTCGTCCTGGACTGACTTACCGGACTCGTCAGTAAAGCTATGTATATCTATCCTGACTTAGACAATTATTATTATTATTATTATCGATTAGCAATTCGAACTCGAAAGTTCATTGCCTCATCTACACGAAACCGCCACGCATCTCTATCCTGTGCATCCTCCATCCAGTTTAAGTAATCATGTCCTAGTTCTTTTAGATCATCCCTTACATTTTTTTCCCATCTCTTTCTCGGTCTGCCTAGAGGTCTCTTACCAGTCGGTTTCCCTCTTAAAACTTGCACCACTGTTCTTTCATTGCCCATTCTTGCTACATGCCCCGCCCATCTTAATTTACGCGCTTTCATAACTCGATTAATACTGGCTGACCCGTAGAGAGCATGCAGCTCATCATTATGCAGTTTTCTCCATTCACCAGTCTCTTCGTCCCACTTTGGACCATAGAGTTTTCTGAGTACTTTATTTTCGAAAACTCTAAACCTATTCTCCACTCCATTCGTCAGCGCCCACGTTTCACACCCTTACATGACGACCGGCATTATTATCGTTTTGTAAATTCTTACTTTGATGTTTCTAGATAGCAATCGTGATTTTAGTAGCGTGTGTGCTGCATAATAGCACCCATTGCCAGCGTGCAGCCGCGCGTTGATTTCCGTTTTAATGTTATTTTCGCTAGTTATAATAGACCCGAGGTATTTAAACTCGTTAACCCTTTCGAATTTCATATTTCTGGCCATTAGGTCCCCGCCTACATTACTTTGATCGGATCTGGCGGCGGTCATATATTTTGTCTTCGATTCGCTAACTTCCAAACCAATATCTTTGGCTTTTGTGATCAAGATTTCTGCATTTTTCGTTACGGTTTCTTTATCATCCCCTAGTAAGTCGAGATCATCCGCATACCAAAGGATTTGTATTATCTCATTGAAGGTAGCACCGGTCGGATTCGCCTGTACTTGTCTGACCACGTATTCTAAAACTAAGTTGAACAGGGCGCACGAAAGTGCATCGCCCTGTTTCAGGCCATCACGGATCGAAAACTCTTCAGATAAAGTTCCGTTTACACGTATCTACCCCTACTGCCGCTTAAGCAAATTTCGATAAGTCTAACTAATTTTCTTGGTACATCCAAGAACTCTAGTATCCAGTACATTCGTGCGAGTATAATAGAGTCGTAAGCTTTTTTGAAATCGATAAATAGCTGATGTACTACTTCATTAAATTCCCATTTCTTTTCTAACAGTTGTCTAATTGTAAACATTTGATCGCTTGTAGATCGATTTCGGCGGAATCCACACTGGTAACCCCCAATGATTTCCTCGGCAAAAGGAGTTAGTCTACTTAAGAATACATTGGACAGGATCTTATAGCACGAAGGCACAAGTGAAATTCCCCGATAATTGTTACAGTTCGTTTTATCGCCTTTTTTAAAGATGGGAATAATAATAGAGGTATTCCA
>CAKNYM010028180.1:0-26370 GCA_932195095.1 Andricus curvator | reverse complement strand
GGAGGGAAGGGGGCCTTTACAGGGAAGGGGAGAGCTTCGAAAGGAACACAAAGGATAGGTTAATAAATAAGGAGGGGGAGATTCTAAGGGACTGGATGGAGGATAGAGGCTGGGCGGTGGCAAATGGTATGGCAACTGGGGACGAAGAGGGAGAATACACATACGTAGGTAAGGTGGGGGTATCGGTAATAGATTATGTAGTTATGAATATGCAAGGGTGGGAGGAGATGGAGAGATTCGCAGTAGAAGGGAGGGTAGAATCAGATCATCAGCCATTAGGGTTGTGGATAAGGGGTGAGAACGGCGGAAGGCAAGGTGGGGAAGAAGTGTCGACGGGGGAGAGGGTTAGCTGGACGAGGGAGGCGATAGAGAAATATAAGGAGCAGTTAGGGAACGTACGCTTCGAAGGGGAGACGGTGGAAGAGATATGGGAGGATTTAAAAGAGAAAGTGAAAGGGTGCGTGCAAAAGAAGGTATTCAAAAAGAAGAAGAAAGGAATGGTGAAGCCGTGGTGGGATAGGGAATGTAAAAAGATTAAAAGAAAGGTGAAGAGGAAGTATAAGAAGTGGAAAGAGGGTACTGCGAAAAGGGAGGAGTACGTAGAAATGAGGAAGGGGTTTAGATTGATGTGTAAGAAGAAAGAACAGGAAAAGGAGAAAGAGATGGACGAGGAGTTAGGAAATGTTAAGACAGAAGGGGACGTCTGGAAGATAATAAATAGGTTTAGGAAGCGTAGAGTAGGGATAAGCGACAAGATAGGGAGTGAGGAGTGGAGGGAGTTTTTTAAAGAATCATTTCAGGGCTCAGATTCAAGGAAGAGAGATGATGGGAGTAGAAGAACGGGGGAGGCAGAGATGGAGGAGTTGAATGACGAGGAGATAGAGAAACAGATAAGGAAGTTAAAAAGGTCAAAATCAGCAGGGCTGGATGGGCTAGAGAACGAAGCATGGCTGTTTAGTACACAGGAGGTTAGGAAGAGGCTGAAGGAGGTAGTGAAGAAAGTATGGAGGGGGGAGGGATTCCCACGAGGGTGGAGAGAAGGATTAATAGTGCCTCTGTATAAGAAAGGAGAGAGGGATAGGCAGGAAAATTATAGAGGGATTACGCTAATGAATACGGCGTATAAAGTATACGCGATGGTAGTAGCGGAGAGGCTGCGGAAGGATGTCGAGGGAAAGGAATATTGCCAGAGACGCAGGCGGGCTTTAGGGCAGGTAGGAGTACTATCGACAATATCTACGTTCTGCAGCACGTGGTGGATAGAGAATTAGCGAAGAAGGGATCGAGAGTGTACGCGTTTTTTGTGGATCTAAAAGGCGCGTTTCCGTCGGTGGATAGTGGGAGGTTGTGGGAGGCGATGCAGGAGAGGGGAGTGGAGAGAGGCCTGATCGAGAGGGTAAGGGAGATATATGAAGAAACCAAAGATAAGGTAAGAGGAGGACAGGGGATTTCGGAGGGATTCTGGATGGATAGGGGGTTAAGACAAGGGTGTCCGCTTAGCCCGACGCTTTTTGCGATTTTAATTGCGGATATGGAAAGTAAGCTGGAGGCCGGAGTGGTAGGAGGAGTCAGGATAGGAGGGGTTAGAATTTGGTCGCTAGCGTATGCAGATGACATAGTGTTGTTGGCAAAAAGCGAGGAGGCCTTAAAGGAAATGATGAAGAGGTTGAGAAGATACCTGGATAAGAACAGGTTAGAACTGAATGCGGAAAAGTCCAAGGTTATGGTTTTCAGAAAAGGAGGTGGAAGGGATAAGGAAGGGGAGTGGAAGTGGAAGGGAAAGGCGGTGCAGGCGGTGAAAGAGTTTGTGTACCTGGGCTTCTTGTTTCGGAGGAATGGCGGAGTGGATGGTCACATAAAAGAGAGAAGGAGGAGGGCAAATGTGGTGATGAGGCAGGTGTGGGGGTTGGGAAAGAAGTTATTCGCGGATGATTTTGGAAGGAGAATGAAATTGTTTGACTCACTAGTGATGAGTGTGCTATTGTATGGAGTAGAGGTGTGGGGGTGGAAGGAAAGCGAAGAGGTAAATAGGATATAGGAGAGGTATGTAAAGTGGACACTGGGGTTGGCAAGGAACACGCCTAATTATATTGTCAGGAGGGAGACGGGGAGAACGAGTGTAGGGATTCTAGCGGGGAGTCGAGCGTGTAAATATGAGGAGAAATTTTTGGAAGAGGGGGGAAGTAAGCTGGTTAGGGAGTGTTGGTGGGAGAAGGAGAACAGGAGAGGGGGTGGGAAGATGGAGAGTGAAAGAGAAAGGTATTTTAGAACGAATGGACTGCATATTGATGAATTGAGAAGGATGCATGAGGAAGGAAGGAAGGTATATGAGTTGGTTAAGAAAAACAGCATGGAGAGAGAGAAGACAGCAGGGGAAGAGAGAATAAGAGAGACAAGGTTTAATGGGAACTACGTGTGGATTATGCCAAGGGCGAGAGCGCAATATTTGTGTGAGAAAGGAGAGAAAGGAAGTCAGGAGCTTATAGCGAGGATGAGATGTGGGTGCATGGAGGGTTTCAATAGGTTCTGGCTCGATAGGGAAAAGAGGATGTGTGAACTATGTGGGAATGGGGAGGCAAGAGTGGAGCACTGGTTGGAGGAGTGCGTGGAGGTGGAAAGGAGTGGGATAAGCATGGAGGTATTGATGCATGAAAGGGGGGGACAAAAGGGCAGTAGCATGGGTGAAGGGAGTATTGGGTAAGATGGAGAAGAAGAGAAGGAAGGAGGAAGAGGAATGGAGAAGGAAAGATTGTAAATAGAGGAGGAAGTAAATATAAGTAATTGTAAATATTGTAAATAGTAGATAAGTATTAGGTATTAGTCGCGGAGGCAGAGTTTGGTAATGCGAGGCAAGCAAGAAAGTAGGGACAAGCGAGCGAGGCGAAGCGAGGAAGGCAATGCGATAAGAGCGAGCGGCGTTAGATATAAGGTGTGGAAGGATGTTAGTTTCAAGGCTTAGTTGTAAGAAAATTCTGTAAAAAATGGAAGTGTAAGCAAGTCAATTTTTTAAGGCCAGCAGGCTAAAAAATAAACGTTTATCTCTCAATATCACCTACTTGCTAGCGAATAACTCGTCTCCTGCGATTATAGTACTTCGCCTGACGATCACATGCTATATCCAAGTGATGCGCGACTACCCGTGCAGAAATCGCCAAGTTTGTTCCATGTTCCAGACTTGGGCCAGGCTGGGCGCCCTTGGCCTGGATCTAGCTCGAATTTTGCAATGGCTCGAGCTTGGGCCCAGCTAGTGTCAAAGTTCCAAAAATTGACGACAGATGGCGTAGTACTATTCTCTTTGTTTACTTATTACTTTGGGGTTTCGAGTGTGAATCTTTACAAAGTGGCTAATTTGGTATAAATTAACATTCTTAAAGTATCTTGACAGGTAATTCGAGTTATAATTTGAGCCAAACTGAACTTATAAATTTTGTGTGAGTGATTGAGAGTAGTGGTGATGGTGCTGATGATGATGGTCGATGAACAAAATACAAATCATCATTGAAATTAAATTGCGATAAAAATTCCTAAAATAAAAAGCACTTTGAGAGTCCGGAGGCATCGAGCACTCGGCAGTATCCCATATTTACGCGGTGAAAGTGCAAGTAAGTACTTATATTAATTATAAACAATATTTTCACATCAAGATTACATGTGACTTCTAAACTCAAATTGAGAAAACTTTTTCATCGAATTATCGAGTGTAAATATATTGTTGATGTATGTAATGATGTTTAAAACATTAATTTACAAAACAAGCATGGCGGACGTAAATTGAAAAATTATTGTATATAGATGATGATGACGCAGATGATGAGGAAGAATCAGAACCCGGCGAGATAATCAATGAAATACCTCAATTTGGAAATGTGGATCAGATCATTGGAGAAAAAATATTTTAAATCAGAATCTTGTAAGGGAAAATGAAAATTACCATGTCGCCGAAGTTGAGGTTACCACAGATTCTGGTAGTAGTTTGAGAAATGATAACTAGCTGGGAATCGATAATAAACTAGGGCCAAGCCTGGGCCAAGCTGGGCGATCGAGCCTGGCAATATAACCTGGCCCTGGACAGATTTGGCGCTTCATTCAAGCTTGGCCCAGGTTAGATCGCCAGGCCAGGGCCTAGTTTTGCCAAGCCTGGGCCCTGTCTGGGCCATGACCAAATTTCTACACGGGTAAGTCTCTGAGGGCCGGCAATCGCTCAATTCTGCACTCCCATTCCTCTACGGCTAACGGAACTATCTCGGAGGCTCCTTCTTCCTGTCCTCTCAACGTTTTTGCCAGTCGAGGCTTTCTACCATAGTTCAAGGGGATTTATCAGCGTTATAAAATGGTACTCCAGTTTCCGGCCGCACGGTTGAATATTTTTATCTGATATTTTGCATACCTCATCTACATATTGGTCTCTTTTGCCGGCTACATTCGTTTTTTTTTTGAAAAACTGTTTATATTTGACGTTATAAACAAAAAGAAAAGAACAATAGGAAAAAAATGCAGTAACGCTCAGTGCTAGCTGAGTGTGTATTTTCGAGGCCTGGGCAATCGACCCCCGTCAAAGTCACGAGGCAGACGCCCTGGAGCGCGTTGAATTACCCGAAATGAATCACCCTTTCATTGTCATGAGATGCAGGCCCGATCAAAAAACTGAAATTATGAAAGTATCGCGTGATTTATTTTAATGAGCAGAAATAGTTTATTCATATAATTTAAAGAAAGTGAAAAAAATATTCTTGAAAATCGTTTAATATTTGCAGTAATAATAGAAATGTTGAAATGCACACGATGGTATGTACAGATACGCCGCAGCGTGTTGAATCATGCAGAAAGAACGAACCTTTCTTTGTTACGATATTCAGACCGATTACGAAAACTAAGATTTTAAAGTATAGCTTGATTCAATATTAATTAACAGAATTAGTTTATACATATAATTGGAAGAAAATGAAAACTTTAGACCTACTCCCTCAATCTGAATTATAAGTAATCAAAGTAAAGCGGCTGTCTGTGTGCAAAGTTTTTCTAATGCATAAAATGCTACATTATACTGACAACTAGATGTTGACATAAATTTTTGAAACAATTTATTATTATTTTTAGTAATTTCCTCTCAGAACAGACAAAAGTAATTGTTTGCACAATTTATTATTATTGTTCACAATATTCAATTTGAATAATGTTAGAAAGCTGCGGTTTTTTTTAAATCAATAATATACAATTGCTATAAGAAATTTTTGTAGCGACATCTCTAAATGAGCGATTTTATCAAATTTGGACTCATATGAATCATTTAAGGTAATTCAGATATTCTGGGAAATGATACATATGTAATTCTATTTGTTCATTTTATAAGCAATGGAAATGAAGAAATTAAAAGTTTTGGCATTTTTCCATTAGAAAACTCGGCTTTTGCCATTCGGAAATTTTTTTTTAATGGCAGGTGGATATAAATTGCGGGATCTATGTGTCTTTTGGACTTAGGAAACCGATTTATTGATCTGTTAAAATGGATCAATAAATGGCTTTTTTAAATAAATTAAAAATTCGTGACATTCAAAATTACAAGAATCTGTCTCGCAAACATTCGAAGCAGTTTCAGTGCAAAAAAAATTATTTTCCAGGACAAAGTTTTATATTTACTTATTTCATTTGTTTACAAAATCATCAACGGTTGTATTTTAACACACATAATCAAACATATAGTATGAGAGGAAAGATCAAACCCTACCACGATGCGAACGCGAGAACATCTTCGGTAGGTTTATAACTATTCTCATTATTTTTTTTTTACTTGTTTTCGGGTGAACCCAGTTTTTCATCATAGCCACGGACAAAGTCAAGTTTGCAGTTCTTCTTTTACCGCTGTTATGCTTACATAGCGGCCGCGAGTGTTGGAGGTGACAGCAGTCGCCTATGGATGCTTTCTTAGAGCTGCCACGTATTACTGACGTATAATGTACTTACATGGCGTAGAGGCTACCATGATCAACAAGGCGGTTCCTCCAGGGCGAGGCTCTTCCGTTGCACTACGGTCGAGCTGACCCTGAATTTTCTACAAAACAGTTCAAATTTTTAGCACAAAAATATTAATTTTCAATAAAATAGATTTATTTTCTACCGAAAAGACGGATTTTTAACGAAATAGTTACATTGTCAACCGAAGAGATGAATTTTCAACTGAAATGATGAATCTTCAATCAAAAAAGGTTCATTTTTAACAAGTTGCATTTTTAAGCAAACCCATCGAGTTTTCAACAGAATAGTGGAATTCTCAACGATAATAGATTAATCTTTAAACCAAAAAGACCAATTTTTAACAAAATTATTGAATTTTTAACGAAAAAACATTGTTCAGTCATGAAAGAACAAAAATTTTACCCAAATTATGAATTTAGAGGATAAATCGTTTTGAATACAAAATAACAATTTCAAATAAACAATTATTTTTTGAGTTCGATGTGTTGTTCCTCTGTTCCCATGATTTTAAATATGGTCACAGATAGTCCAGATTTTAAGGGAGAACTTGATAACTATTTATCAAATATAATTGATAAATATCAGAATCCTCATCGAATTAAATTCAAGCGTTATGGTATGCAAATTTTTATTTCTGTCAACTAACAATTTATATAGCAGGTACATTATAAAATTGTTCGTCATCTTTCACGTTCAAGATTCGCGAATGGGAACAAATCGAAATTTTATTTGAAAGGAGTGCTATAGAATAGTTTGTAATAATACAATATTTCGTAGCATTAAGTATTGTCGGCGGAAATATTTGTTTAATTTTCAATACATTTTAATTAAGAGCAGCTTACTGTATTCCGTAATTTATTCCTAATATTTCTATTCGTTTCGTTTTTATGTGATATTATTCAGGAATGTAAATAATCAGACAGTAAAGAATTGTTCAGGGAATAAAATAATCCATTACATTAATTTTGTCTTGGAACGTTGGATTTCTTAAAAGAATTATGATTCCTAATTGCAAGAGAAGATTCTCGAGAAAAAAAATAATTGTGGTTTGGAACAGGGAATTTTTCTAAATAATTCTGATTCTGGTTTGGAATAGGGAATTTAAAAAAAAGATTGTAGTTCAGATCTGAAATAAGGAATTATTCAAAAGTTCTACTCTAGATGATTCTGCCTTCGTACGGGGAACTTTTCCGAATAACTATAATTCTGAATGGTAAGAAAACATTTTCTAGAAGAATAATAATTCTGGTTTGGAACAGTAGTTTTTTGAAAGAAAAAAAATGATTCAAATCTGGAACAAGGAATTTTCTAAAAGAAGTACAATTTTTACTTGGAACTGCGATTTTTGAAAAGAATTATGATTCTGATTTAGAACAGGAAATTTTCTTACAAAATTTTTGATTCTGACCTGAAACAATAAATTTTTCAAAAGAATCACAATTTGCACCCGATCCAACTAGAAAAAACAATTTTAGATAATGTTAAGTTTATGAGACGATATCTCTGATTAATGTAAGATTTTAGTTGAAGGTGAAGTTTATCGTAGATTTAAATATTCATAAGACAGTTTTAGTTCAAACCATTTTTTTGGTTTCTCACATATTTTGGATACAGAATAATAAAATTGTTTAGTTAGAAAGAATATATATATATATGAGTTCCAATTTTATATAAAAATGTTATTAGTGATAATCAGATATGTTTGATAATAGAATGCGATTGTGTAATATTTTCAGCTTTATTGAAGCAATTAAAGGTTGATTGCGATACACGTAAATAGACTACATCACCTCCAGCAAGAGTCTTCTTCCAATTTTTTTTCCTCAAAATGGTGACATTGAATTATTCACGCCTCATGTCTAGATTCGCCGAAAATATTTGTTTAATTTTCAACGAATTTTAATTAATATCAGATTCCGTAATTTATTCTTAACATTTTATTTAATATTATTGAGGAAATTTTAATTCCAATTAATTAAATTACATTAAATCTTTCAATTTGGAAAATGAATATTTAGGAAGCAGTTAACTGCTTCCTAAATAAAAAAAATTGCCATAAAAACTTCGCAGAGAAGAAAGAATTGGTCAGGGAATAAAACATTCCATTATTAATTAAAATTAAATGGAAATATGGACTTTTTTCACTTATTCAATATGGCGGTTTAGCTGGTATCGTTGCTGATTGACTGCAATTTTTTTAACTTGCAGGTGGCTAGACCTTGCGTGGGCTGGATTATTGTTAATACTATCTACACCAGCAGCCTTGCCATTTTTTAAATACTTAATTATATTCCTAACCTCAGAGGCACAGCCCCTCTTAATTGGGTTTTCTAACATATCATGTTCCATATCGCAGTTATGGTGCCCTACAGCTTCACCTCCCAATAATTCCTTGAAAGAGTCTCTCCAAGCGTCTAGTATCCCGTCTGTATCATATAACATTTCACTCTTGCTATTTCTCATGCTGCCTAACTCTGTACTTTTACCTCCCTTCCTACTGATTAACGACCATTTATAAAACAGTTTCTTGCTTCCTTCAAAGTCATTTTGCATTTTCTTCTCTTCTTCTGTTCTGCTTTTATCTTTTCTTACCTTGACCAGTAGTTTATACTATGTCAGATTAACGATCAAGACCTTGAAAACGAATACGTAATTTTACCCTTTTAATATTCGTTCTTTACTTCAAATTAATTTTCAGGGCAGTTATTGTAGGAAATGTACATGAAAAATATTTTTTCAATAAATAACAAACGGTCTTCTTCTTGCATAGTTTAAACGGAAAATCGAGCTTTATTTTGAAAACATTTTTCATCATTGAAACCAAACCTATGAGTATTGTGAAAAAATAGTGTTAGCCAAATTTGTATACTTTTTTAGATTAACAATATAATTACTCAACATTTTTTTATATCTTGCATAAATTTACTGGAAAAAAAAATATATATATTTAATAACAATGTTCACGATAAAACAAAAACCATGCATTTTATCAGAAAATGATTCAAAAAAAGTTTATAGATAGTTCTGAAGTGAACAATTTGGCTTGTTAATAGTTTTCACGATTAAAACAAAAAATATCAGTCTCATAAATTAAAATCTTTTGTAATCTTTTGAAATCTTTTTAAACATTATGTTTAAATTAATTTTACAAAATAAAAAATCAGTTCCAATTTTCCCATGAATTTTAAGAATTTTTTTTATTATCGCGAAACGTTTCAGAATCCTTAAAAAGCTTCCTTTTCATTTTCAAATATTCAAAAATGTAAATTTGAAAAAAATTGTTTCATAAATCTTTGTAATCTTCCTAACTGTATTTTATTACTCTCCCCTTTACAGGTTTGACGGCTCCGTTCCCTTTACATCTTTTACAATTTCACTTAACCACTATGCCTTATGCTTATCCTAATCTATAATCGCTTCGCCTTTTTATTATTTACAAGTTCTTAACTATTATCTTACTAGCTAATAACTATTATCTAGCAAATGCGCGAGACCTTCCAGGGATTCCGTTTCCTCTTACCATTACTCTTCAAGCTTTTAAAAGACACGCAACTCTAATTTTCCATACCCATGTTTGAATTTTGATTTTCTCCTCTCCCATGCATTCTCTCTTCGCTTCTCTCTTCCAAGCTCTTAATCCACTTTTCCCCTGGCCCACAACCGCTCAGTATCCACCTAACTTTATCTACCACGCTCTTTCCCCCTTCCTCTTCCGCTGTACATCTCTCCAACACGTGCTGCCAAGATTCCCTTACATACCCACATACCCTACAACACTTTCATTTCTTCACTCATCCAATATTTACACTCATTCATACTTTCTCCCATTCTGAAACGTATCGTCCTGGACCACCTGCACTCCTTTTTCAACTTACCTAGATATTCTGGGACGCCTTCCATCTTGATGAATCTATACCATTTATTATATTTTCACTCCATAATCTTTTCCCACCTTTCCTCTTCCTGCTTCTTATTCATTTCCCCCTCTACTATCTGCCACTCCCTCCCCTCGTAACACATTCTCCATTCTCTTCTAACTTTCCATCTCTCCTCCTCCCATCTTGAAAGTCCCGTGTTTCCTCTCCTCTCTCTATCTAATATTTCCTGCAGGCATGCTTCTGCAACTTTGCTACCCTTACCACTTTTAAGTTTCTCTTCAAAATTCCATAACCTTTTCCTCTGCCTTATCACCAATTTCTCTCCCCCTCTTTCTTCTCTCAACATATAACCTGGGCAGTTCCAGCTCACTCCCGTAACCCATCTCAGAAATCTCTCTTGCATGTTTTCTACTTTTTTGTACTCCTTCCATCCCCACATCTCCAGTCCATAACACATCACAGACCATACCAGTGAATCAAACAGCCATACTCTCATCTTCCAGTCCTCTTTGAATCTTCGTTTTCCAATCCCCCACACTTGATCCATCACCTTACTCGCACTTTCCATCCTTTTTTTTTCACTTGCAGCTCACTTCCACCTCCCGCTTCGAACCAGAATCCTAAATAACAAAATTCTTCTACCATTTCCACCATTTCCCCATTTATCTTCCATCCATACTTTACTTCATTCTTTCTCTTCCTGAAACATGCTATCTTTGTCTTCGTCACACTTATTGTCAAGTCTTTCGCTCTCACGTACTCTTCGAATCCTTTCATTAGCAAGTTCTAGGTCTGCTAACAATATGCTAAACAAGAACGGGCTTAGCATGCACCCTTGTCTCAGACCCCTCCCTATCCAGAACTCCTCTCCTTTCTGTTCCCCGATCCTCACCCTTGTCTTTGTCTCCGTAAAGACCTCTTTGATCCTCTCAATCAGTTCTTCGTCCACCTCCCTTTCTTTCATTGCCTTCCACAAAACTTTCCTATTCACCGAGTCGAAAGCTGCTTTAAAATCTACAAAGAGTGCGACCAGTTTTCCTTTTTTCTGTCCCAGGTTTCTGTTGACTAAATAATTTAGTACGAAAATGTTATCCACTGTCCCCACCCCCTTCCTGAATCCTGTTTGATTGTGTGGAATACTTCCTTTTTCATCTACCTGTTCTTCTAATCTCTTCCTGAGCACCTCCGCGTAAATCTTATACGTTACTGGCATGAGAGTGATTCCTCTATAATCTTCGACTTTTTTCCCCCCTCCTTTCTTTAATAAAGGAACTACCAAACCTGTTCTCCACTCCTTCGGCCATCCTTCCCCTTTCCATACTCTATTACATACTTCGCAAATCTCTTCTCTAACCCTCCTTCCGCCAAATTTCAACGCTTCATTCTCCATCCCATCCTCTCCTGTCGCCTTATTTCGTTTTAACTTCTCAATTGCTTGATTCACCTTCTCTCTGGTCAGCTCATTCCCACCTTCTATTCCTTCCTCCTTGATCTTTCTACCATCCCCTCTTACCTTGCTACTCACCCCACTTAGCAATTTCTTGAAATATGCCGTCCATTCATCCATACATATATCTTCATTGATTCCTTTCCATTCACTCCTTTCTCTATTGATCATCTCCCATTCCCTCCCTTCCTTTATTGCTTTTTCTACCTCCTTCATGTACCTCACCTTCTCCTCCTGTCTTTTTACATCCAGTAATTTCTCGTGTTCCCTTTTTCTCTTATTATACTCCTTTTTGTCTATCTCTCCTCTTCTCCAATTCTTTAACGATAACTTTATACGCTCTTTACACTCTACACATTCCACATCCCACCATCCTCTCTTCTCCCTTCTTTCTTCCTCACTTGGCCTAATTTCTCCCACTATCTTCTCTACCCTTCCCCTCATCTTACACAAAATCTCATCCACGCCTCCCCCATCTTCAATCAAACCATTTTCTTCTTCCATTCTTTCCGTATATTCTCTTAGCTTATCAGCTCCCCATTTACTCATCTTTGCTTTTTTCCTTGTCGCTCCCTCCTCTTTCCTTCCCTCTCTTCGCCAATTCCCGCATTTCAACGTTGCAATGACCGGAAAGTGTTCTGACCCTATTTCGTTCCCTACTTCCATTCTTTTCAACAACCTCCTTACCCTTTCCTCGGCCAGAATGTAGTCAATCACTGTTTCCCCTTTCCCTGCAAACGTAATCTCGCCTTCCTCATCCCCTTCCGAGTTCCCATTGCAAATAAACCATCCTGTTTCTCCCAGAATTTCCAACAGAGTCCTACCCTCCTGGTCCACCTGTTCGTGTTTCGATTTTCTCCTGAAAGTCTCACTGTCTTCATCCCATATTTCCCCTCCCTGTTCCCCCGTCCAAGCATTCGGATCACCTCCTATCAACACCAATTCGTCATCCTTTTTCGCCACCCATTTCCTAATCACACTCCAACCTTCTTCTTCTCCCCTTCTCCCGTAAACGCAAACTATCCTCACCTTTCTTTTTCCTATCTTCACCATTCTCGTCATTACTCCATCCGTTTCCTCAAATCCCATTTCTATTCTCTTTTCTCCTACCAGTTCCTTCCTCACTCCTGACACCATACCCTCTTTCTTTCTTCCCTTTATCTTCTCTTTCTTTGCCCCGTGCATCTGCCACATATATCCTTTGGGTAACTTCCTCTTCACTGTCTTCCACTCCTTCTCATCTACCCAGGTTTCCCTCAACATCACTACATCCCATTTCTTCAAGTCTTCCCAGAAACCTTCATCTTTATTCATTAGCGCTGATACGTTCCAAAACGCTACTCTCACTTCTTTTTTCCTTCCTTTCTCCCTTCTTTCGTCATGATGTCCCCTCCCTACTTTTGTGGAAACCCCGTCGCTCCATCTTCTCCTACTTTTTTTCTTTCACCCTCTAGTGTTTCCATTACCTCCTCCCTTGTATGCTTAGTCTTCACTTCTTCCTCTCGTCGCCATGGGCCTTCCCTACACACTTCACTCAATTTTTCTTCCTCATCATCCCATATCCACACATTCCCATTTATCCACATCCTGTCTTTCTCTATCCATACCGTGTTCCCTTTCACTCTTTCACTCCATGCTCTCTGTTTCATCATCCACTTTCTCCTTCTTTCATTTCACGTCATATCCTCCTCTATCCTTACTTCCCTTCGTTTCAGAGCTTTTTTCTTTCTCAAGATATCAACTTTTTCTTCCTCATTTCTCACTTCCCACTCCATTTACCTCTTCCACGTGCACTTTTGCTCCAATTTTACTCATTAACTTTTCCATTTCTTCTCTACCTGATTAACTTTCCACTTTCATTCCTCTAATCACTAAATTCCTACTCCGTTTCGTCTTCTCTTCTACTTCCATTTTCCTTTCCAACTCTCTCAATCTTGATTTCATTCTCACATTTTCTAGGATAACGTTCTCATTCATTTATTTTATTCTCTCTCCTTCTCGTACCCCCTCATTCCCTTTCTTTATATCCTCAGACTTACACTCTAGTTTTCTCACTCTTTCTGCCAACTTCTCCATATCTGATTTTCTCTTTTCCTCACTCATCCTTTGATTTTTCTCAATATCTTCCAACTTCTTCCAAACTTTATCTTTTTCTTGCCGCCACACCAGATCCCATTCTTCCCACTTCTCTCTAACTTTCCTCATTTCCTCCTAAACCTCCTCCCCTCGCTTTTGCATGCCATTCAGACTTCGGTTCGTTTCCTCTCTAAACCCTTTCATAAGATTTTCCAGGCTCTCTAGATCTACTTTCCCTTTTGCTTTGTTCCTTTCCGGTGGAGACTTTTTTTAAAACTTTTTCCGCAACTTCTCATCTCCCTGCTCATAACCCTCTTCTTCCGTTGATCTTTTACAGTCTTCCGTCTTATCCCCCTCGTCACTTTTGTCCGTAAACCCTCCCCCCTGCCTCCATTTATCAAAAAGTTGTCTCGATCCTAAACTGCTAGCTCTGGATCTGTTAAGCAGTTCCATATTTGACGGCCTACCTCGAGTCCTCCTGTCAACTAGCCCCCCTTCCTTCTCTCCCCACCCGAAGTTTCCTGGCGTAGCATACTGGCCCTCGCCATCATCGCTATCTCCGGCATCACCCGTACCACTCCCCGTTTCGCCGGTCTCAGTGAGATCATCAGCACCGGGGTTGTTGTCTACCTGCTGCTGCCCTCTACCGGACCCCACTGGACTCCTCGTAACAGGCATGCTGGCCTATTTTACCGATCTGCTGTCCCCTATCTTCTCTCTCACTTTTCCGTCCTTGACAACTAACCTCCAAATTATCACTTTCAACTCTCCTCCTAACTCTTTTAACCGCACAAAACAGCTTCCCCACACTTCCACACAACCCCTTCACTTCACTGACCTCCCTCACCACCTTTCGCCTCCATCACACCTCCACGCTCATCGCCAAAACCAAAAAAGATAGCACAGAACAAACACTGTACTTTACTACTCGATACCGGAAACGGAAGCCTTAATCTTCCTAACTGAAAGATTTTGCTTCAAAATCGTCCACATTCTTTTTCGTAGTTTTGGAAAATAATTTAAAATATTTTGAAATCTTTGTCAATTTTCTCTTAAAATTTATTTTCGAAATAAAAAAAAAATCTGTTCAAATTTTCTGAGGAATTTTAAGAAAGTTTTTTTTATTTTCTTGAAGCCTTTTAAACTTTCTGAAAATCTTTGAAATTTTTTTCGAAATCTTCAATAATTTACATTTTGTTTGAAATTTTTGAAAATCATTTCAAATTACTTTTCAATTTTCAAAACTTTTGAACCTTCTAAATATCTTTTAAAATTCTACCAAAATTTTTCTTGAAATTCTGAAAAATTAAAAAACTTGCCTTCAAATCTCCCAGATTCTGTTTTCACAATAATTTTAGAAATCTTTTGAAATGTTAAAACAAATTTTTCCATATATTATCTTAACATTAATTTTTCATAATAAAAAATATGTTTAAATTATGCCATGAATTATGAGAAATATTTTTTATTATCGTGAAACCTTTTGAAATTGTGTTTTCAAATTTTTTAGAAAATTTTGCAATCTTGCTAATGGAAATATTTTGTTTGTAAATCCTTCCCATTTTTTTCGATTATCTATAAAATAATTTAAAATCTTCTGAACTCTTTGTCAATTTTCTTTTAAAAATGACTTTCAAAATAAAAAATCAGTTCAAATTTTGCCAGGAATTTTAAGAAAGTTTTTTGAAATATTTTCAAATTATTTCTTTTTAACTGTCATCTTTTAAAATGTTTTGAAATATTCTCTTGATATTAATTTTTCAAAATAAAAAATTAGTTCAAATTTTCCCATGAATTCTAAGAAAATTGTTTTATTATCATGAATCCTTTCAAAATCCTTAGGAAGCTTCAAAATTTTTTTTTCCAAATATTCGTAAATATACATGTTTCAAAACTTTCGAAATATTTTCAACTTTAAAATTAATTTTGAATCCTTTTAAAATTTTGAAATGGAAATGAAACTTACTCGATTTTTTTATAAATCTTTGTAATCTCGCTAATTAAAAGATTTTTCTTTAAAATATTTCCCATTGTTTTTCGAAATGTGAGAAAATGATTTAAAATCTGTTGAAATCTTTGTAAATTTTCTCTTAAAATTTATTTTCAAAATAAAAAATCAGTTCACATTTTTCCAGAAAGTTTAAGACATTTTTTTCATTATCTTGAAACCTTTCAAAATTCTTAAAAAGCTTTGTTTTTGAAATCTTCAATAATCTACAAATTACATTTTGTATATCAAAATGTGGACCACCCTTCTTACATTGATTATTATTATTTAATATATATATGTATATATTATTTAAATAAACTTATAATTCTTTTTATTATCGCAAAAATTTTCCAAATGCATACAAGTTTCAAAATTTTTATTTCAAAATATTCAAAAATGTACATTTTTTCATCTTCTTAAAAATCTTTTAAAGTTTTAAATTAACTCAGAATCTTTTTGAAACCCCTAAATATCTTTCAAGTTTACTACGAATTTTTTTTATGAAAATTTGTAATCCTACTAATCGCAAAATTTGGCTTTGAAATCGTTCATATTCTTTTTCGAAGTTTTAAAAAATCATTAAAATTTTTTGTCAATTTTCTCTTAAAATTTATTTTTTTAAATAAAAAACTTAGTTCAAATTTTCCCAGAAATTTTAAGACATTTTTCATTACCGTCAAATCTTTCAAAATCTTTCAAAAGGTTCAAAATTTTTTTTGCAAAATATTCAAAAATGTACGCTTTTTCGAACTTCTTTCAAATATTTTCAAGTTTTAAATTAACTTAGAATTTTTTTTTAATTTCCAAATGTCTCCTAAACTTGATCTAATTTTTTATCAAACTTTGTTATCTTGTTAATCGAAAAATTTGGCTTTGAAATCGTTCATATCCTTTTTCGAACTTTCAAGAAATAATTTAAATGTTTTGACATTTTTGTGCATCCTAAAATTTTTAAAAATATCTCAAAATTGAAAAAATTGCCCTTAAATCTTCCAGGTATTTTCGAAAGTACAATTCTTTTGAAATGTTTTGATACCTTTTTAATTTTTCTTTAAGAATTAATTTATCAAAATAAAAAGTCATTAAAAGTTTTCCCAGAAATCCCAAGACAAGTTTTTTTTTATTTCCTTGAAGCCGTTCAAACTTCTCAAAACTATAAATCGAGGGATGTAATTAAGCTGTATAAATTAAAATATAAGTTAAGGTGTTACATATATTTGAGGTATTGAGGCACTGACTTAGATAAGAGAGTTATTAATGAGTGATTTCTATTGTGGGATTATCAATATTAATCAGATACATAAAGAAAGCTTTTTTGAAGTGAAAATAGGAAGGCGCTTCCCTAATTGATAGAGGCAGTTCGTTCCAGAGTCGAGCGCCCCTAACTGTGAAAGACCGTTGTAATTTACAAGTTCGGTGCTTTGGAACTGTGATGACCTTTTTTCTTTCTCGGAGTTTGGAATAGGCAGGCAGATTTTTGTCAAAAAATTCAAATAAATTGCAGAGATATTGCGGGGGTTCGGTGTGAAAGAGAGTGTATATAAAATTACCCATGAAATACTGTCTTCTCTTGACTAAATTCAAAAACCCTGCTTGCCTTCGATAGGCTATTAGATGCACATGTTTAGGTAAGTCATAGATAAAACGAATTCAGGCATCAAGTGCTCTCTCAAGTTTACAATTAGGTTCATCTATTATGTCATCATACACTATGCAACCAAAATCAAATTGTGGCAGGATCAAGCTTTTAACAAGAAGTATACGAGTGGAAACCGGCAAGCATTCCTTGTTTCTTCTAAGTTGGTGCAGAATTCTAAATGTTTTCCTCGGGATGTCGATTACCTGCTCTTTCCAGAATAGGGTTCTGTTCAATATGTATCCAAGAACTCTTGCAACCTCAACAAAATCTATAATCCGTCCACTGATCAGAAACGGCGATAGAGTCATTATCGCATCAGAAGTTGGGAAAGGGAATTACCCAATCACAATTGTCTTCGTTTCAGCAGGATTAAGTGAAAGCCGATTAGTACTGGCCCAATGCACCATCCTATCGATATCCTCCTGTACGAGAGCCAGAAGATTTCTTAAGGAGGCAACAGGACCCGAAAGATAAAGTTGGAAGTCATCAGCATACTTGTGGTATACAAAGTTTCAACTCTCTTCAGATCCGAGGAATACACCTTAAAAAGAAGAGAAGCAGGTATGGAACCCTGAGGAACTCCACACCCTACCTCCATCCATTCAGACTCCTCGCCTTTACTATTTTTTACTCGTTGAAATCGACTATTCAAGTACGATTCAAAGCACCTAATTGTCATGTCTTACCGCCTAAAGAACTTCAACTCAAGCAGGAGGAGTTTGTGGTTTACTGAGTAAAATGCCTTAGAAAAGTCGAGCAACACAACAATCATGATCTCTTTATTGTCTAATGCCATCTCATAATCACTGGTGACTTTAAGAGTTTCTGTTTGTGTAATGTGTTTTGCTCGAAAACCGGATTGCATGGGATCGATTAAGTTTTGGGAATCCAGATATTCAGATAATTGACTGTGAACTATTTTTTCAAATGGTTTAGATAATGCGCATATGATGGAAATAGGGCGAAAATCTTTCGGGCATGAGGGGCACTAATTTTTGGAATTGGATGAATGATGGCCCTTTTTGAAATATCTGGGAATATCCCAACTTGCAAGGATGCATTGTATATATAAGAGGATCGAAAAAATTATCAGGAGAGCAAGTTTAACCATTTTAATTGATATACCATCGGAGCCTATGGCGTTTGATTTAATTTCCATAATTTTTTCGAGCAGGACATCTGAGGTAATATCTAACAAAAAGCAATTTTTGTTATTAAAAGTGGATAAAGGTAGACTCAGAAGAGGCTGAGCTAAAGAATTGGAGGTAGAAGTAACTGTTAATGTGTTTAATAAATCATTTGGAGGAAAGTTGCTATCAGGGCATTCAAATTTAGGCGGTATGACGTATAATCGTCTCAGAAGATGCCAAATGTTTTCATTTTTGTTTCTATTCTTAATTGCATTGTAGTTGTATCTATTAAAGGAATCTCTAATTTTAGTTTGAGCTAGATTTCTGATTTTGCGAAATTCAGCTTGTACGATGCTGTTTTTAGTTCTTTTGGACTGTCTACGTCTATTATCACGCTCCTTCATAAGATGTTTTATTTTAGGGGTAATTCAAGGTGCAGGTTCATTATACTTATCAGGAGTATGCGAAGGCGCAAATAGGTCAAAAGCCTATATCAGATAAGCAGACAGCTTTTCAAATTTCGTATTGATATCTTCAGCTTGTAATAAACTCTCCCAATCATAATGTGCTCCTCAAATTTAGATTCGTCAATGGAGCCTAAGTTACGCGTCTGTGTTTGCATGTGACCAGTAAATTCGGGACATGGTATTTTGTGATTGATCTTTATAAGGTCATGATTAGAAAGGAACGCTATAGGGTGCTATAAATATGAATAAAGTTTTTCCAGCTCTTCGACAATCATTAAATCGATACGTGTACTGGTACGATCAGTGTGGTGTGTAGAATTATTATTGAAACTTGGAACGTGCATTGTAATCTCCGATTCAAATTCAGTGTCATAGGATGCATTGGCGGTACCAACCTCTGCTAGAAGAAACTCCAGTCTAGGATAGTTCGCCTTTAGGCTCAATCCCATAATGACACCACCAAAACTTTCATGCGCATAGAGACAAATCCCACCCCCCTTCTTTCGACCCTATCCCTGCGAAAGAGCACGTAATTATCAAGGGCCTCCATACTGGAAGGATGATAAGGGGTTAACCAAGCCTCAGAAACGGCGATTCAGTGATAAGAGCAAGTCTGAAAAAAGTGTTTAAATTCCTGATAATGAGCCAAGAGAGATTGGGCATTCACGTGACATATATTTAAGGAAACCGTCGAGAATATTTATTGGTACAATTCAAGTTTAGGCAGGTAGAGCTAGTTAAACTGAACATACCGCGAGTAATAAGCCACACCAAACAAAACCTCGCCATTACAGGAGAGGTTAAAAGATAATTACTGTATGATCTAGCATAGGAATCGTAAAAAAAGTAAGCAATATGTATACAATAGACGCGCATCTTACCAGAGATTAAAATAGAAATCCAAATGTAACATAGTGCAGCCCTTCTGACGGTACCGCTAAACCATACAGAATGAAGAATGTTATATCTACGTATTGGTTTTTCTGGTAAAATGCGCAACAGTAGGGAAAGTTTAAATTTAAGGCTGCACAAGTCAAAGCATATTATAAATATATCAAATCGATACAAATCGATAACACAAATACAAACCTCTCTATAAAGAATGACAGCAAGTTCAAAATTAATAACAATAATCTCAGCAAATAAACTATGATAGGGCATATAATAATAATAATAAAAAGGATATCTAAGCGAGCCACCAGTCCACTTCCTGAAGGTCCAGAAGCAATCCAGTAGTTGCTAGCGAAGGAGGTCAAAATCACGTCGGTGGGAAAGCAGGTTCCTTGGTGCCCCCTCGTCTTTCCGGCAATAAATTTTGCCATCCGCAATCCATGAAAATTTTATCTTTTTAGCTCTCCTAAGCTCCAGCGCAGCACTATGAATTTGCCTGTAGAATTTAGACAATGATTCTCTAATATAGAGCGGATGATGCACCTCCCCTCCAAGATCTTTGGTGGATAAGCCCCTCTTCTTTTTGCTATTTCTGATTACTTTAGCACACATAATCTGTTGGGTCAATCTGGCCACAAAAATGGGTGGTAGTTGGGAGCGGGGAGGATCCGCAGGACGAATTCTATAAATAGAGACAAGGTCATCTTTGGAGCATAATATCTCAAGAACGGTAGCTATCTTGCAGAAGTTGAAAGAGAGATCTTCAGAATGTTCATACGGCAGACCGTGTAATTCCAGAGTGGAATTTAGCGCTGCTCGCTCTAAGTTGTTGCATTTTTGGTCCAGTGCCGATACTTGTTTAATGAGCATGTCATTCTCAGAATTGAGTTTTTGCGTAGTTGCTTGGAGTTCAGAGATATCCGTGACGTTCGACGCAGTAGTTTCCTCGACTTTGGAAATGCGAGATGCATTCGCCGCAATGCTATTAACCAGGCCTTTAAAATCCTCTATCTGCTCATTTTTAAAAGATTTCCACATGTTGGAAATCGGCTGGAATCCTGCCTCCTGCGCATTCGACACTACGTTCATAATAGCAGTTGCAACCCCAGGCCGCAAAGAGACTAGAGCGGTCTCTGAATTTGCTAAGTCATCATCAGCTGTTTCTGATGACAGCGAATTGTGACTACGCTGTTTGACATTGTTAGCATTTGGGGAGCAGTCAGGGCAATACCACTGCTTGTTTTTTTTAATCTTGTCTTGATGCTTAATAGGGATATTAAGACACTTAAAAAGACTTGCACAGAAAAACTAGAGCTTTTAGAGTTTTCTGACAGAAACTGCCCGCACGATAAACAGAATCGTATTCCCAAGATTGAATATTATGATACAGACTCCGCGTGAGAACGCACGATGACCCGAAGCTAAAGTATTTAGACAATGATTACGGAGCGACACATGGCACGTCCAAACTCACCGGCCAGGACCGTCTCCCAAATTCATCCAAATTGAAATATCCAAATTCAAAGAATTCATGGAATTCAAGAAATTCGTAGAATGTAAGGAATGCATGGTATTAATAGAATTCACAGAATTCAAGAAATTTCCCGAAAGAATTACAATTTTGAATAAGAGCAAGGAATTTTTAAAAATAATTCTGAATTTTGTTTACCACAAAGAATTTTCGGAAAACAATTATAATTCACATCTGAAACAAGCACTCTTTCTAATGAATTACGATGATTTTATCTCCGAATGGAGGATTTAAAAAAAAAATCATTCTGATTAGGAACAGGAAACTTTCGAGAAGAATTATAAGTCTGATGTGGTACAGGGAATCTTTAAAAATAACTATGATTTTCAATTACAAGAGGAAATCTTCGAGAAAAATTATAATTCAGATATGAAATAGGCAATTTTTTAAGAGAATTATAATTTTGACGTGGAAAATTTAGTTTTCGAAAAGAATTATAAATTTTAAAACAAATTATAATTGTGAATGGGAACAAGAAATTTTCTAAAAGAGTAACAATTTAATCTTGGAATGTAGAATCTTCGGAAAGAATTCTGATTTAGGTTTAGAACAGAGAATTTCCGAAAAACAATCATAAATTCAGATTTTTTTGGTTCCTCACATATTTTGAAAGAAAATAATAAAATTGTTTACTTAAAAAAAAAATTAGAGCTATATAATACATATAAGTTAAAATTTCATACAAAATGTGAATAGTGATGAGTAGATACGTTTAATCAAAGAAGGCATTTGGGTACGACTATCAGCTTTATTTAAACAATTAAGAGCTGATTGCGGTACATTTAGATAGACTACGTCACCTTCAGCAATGTTTTTCATCAAGTTATTTTTCTTCAAAATTATGACATTGAATCATTTACACTCTCAATGTGTTTACCTTGATTTATTCACGTGTCGTGTCGAGATTTGCCGAAAATATTTGCTTAATGTTCAATGAATATTAATTAACAGCAGATCATTGTATTACGTAATTTATTCCTAACATATAATTCGTTATAATTATATTTTATATTATTCAGGAGATTGTAATCAAATTAAATAAATAATAAATTCCGATAGGGAACGTTTTGAGGCCGGAACGTAACCAGAACCAAAACCGGTGCAAATCCGCTCCGGTTCTGAATCACGCTATATGTGTACATTGTACTACACTCACACAAACAATGCAATGTTAAATTACTTTAGCATTACTTTATGAATTAATTTATTCATCGATTTTCGAATATGATAATAGGTTTGAAATTTAGAAGTCTAGAAATTTGCCATAAATTAAAAAAATTGCATTGATAGATTGGTAGATTTCCGTTAATTCCAAAAAGAGGGAGTTTTTTGAGTCTCAAAGTACGGATGTTTACCCCAAATTTGTGTTCTGAAACTCAAAAAAAACCTTCTCGTACAGACTTTCGTGAACATTTTAAAATTAATGAAATTTCCAAAACTTGTGTTAACTTTTTGAATTTTGACCTCAAATTCGTATTGTATTACTTAAAAACTCATATCTTACTGACATTCTTTTTTTGTGCCCAAAAAACACCCCTTTTACTAAATTTCATGAAAATACACCTAATTCGTGTTCTGTGACTTGAAAAACCCCCTCGTACTGACTTTCATAAAACTCTACCAAATTAATAATAATTTTGGAATTTTTTAGTTTTTACCCAAAATTTGTGTTTTGTGACTTGAAAAAACTTCTCGTACTGACTTTCATGAAGATCTACCAAATTAATAACATTTTCAAAATTGCAAGGGACTTTCATGAAAATCTACAAAGTAAGTTGAATTTTCAAAATTTGAGTCAAACTTTGAAATTTTGACCCAAATTCATGTTCTGTGTACTGATTTTCATAAAAATCTACCAAATTACTAAATAATTTGAAAATTTCAAATTTGAGTCAAATTTTTGAATTTTTTAGTTTTGACCACAGATTTATGTTGTGTGCTCCGAAAAATCGCCTCCTACTAACTTTCATGTAAATCTACCAAATTAATAAAATTTTCAAACGTTGAGTCAAATTTTTAAATTTTTACCCCAATTCGTCTTCTATGACGTGAAAAACCCCCTCGTACCGACTGTCATGGAAATCAACAAAATAAGTTAAATTTTCAAAATTTTGAGTTAAATTTTGAACCTTTGGAATTTTGAACCCAAACCCATGTTCGATGACTCGAAAACCCCCCTCGTACTTACTTTCAGAAAAATCTACCAAACTGATAAAATTTTCAAAATTTGAGTCTAATTTTTTAATTTTTCAATTTTGACCCGAAATTCGTGTTCTATGGGTCAAAAACCCGCCTCGTACTGACTTTCAATTAAATCTACCAAATCAATACAATTTTGCAAAATTTCAAAATTTGAGTCAAATTTTGGAATTTGGACCCTAAATTCATGCTCTGTGACTTGAAAACCCCCCTCGTACTGACTTTCATGAAAACCTACCAAATTGATAAAATTTTCAAAATTTGAGTCTGATTTTTTAATTTTTTAATTTTGACCCGAAATTCGTGTTCTATGACTCAAAAACCCACCTCGTACTGACTTTCAAGTATATCTACCAAATTATCACAATTTTTCAAAATTTCAAAATTTGAGAAAAATTTTGAAATTTTTTAGTTTTGACCACAAAGTTGAGTTCTGCGCCCCGAAAAATGATCTCCTACTAACTTTCATGTAAATCTACCAAATTAATTAAATTTTCAAAATTTGAATCAAATTTTGGATTTTTTTACTTTTTACCCCAAATTCGTATTCTTCTTTCTTCTCTCTTTTCTTCTCTCTCATTTGGTCAATAACCAATTTATATATTTCACAAATATAATTCTAGGAACATTTTAGGTTGGACCCAGGGTTAAAAGGTTCCTTAAGGTTTCGGGTCCGGACACGAACCTTTTAAATTCTTAAGGGTCCAGGTCCGAACCCGGACACTTTAATTTCTTAATGGTCCTGGTCCGAACCCGGACACTTTAATTTCTTAAGGGTCCGGGTCCGAACCCGGACCTTTTAAATTCTTGAGGGTCCGGGTCCGAACCTGGACACTTGAAATTCTTAAGGGTCCAGGTCCGAACCCGGACACTTTAATTTTTTGAGGGTCCGGGGCCGGACCGGACCCTTGCTGGACCATTTAGGTCCCCGGACCCTCTAACAATTAAGTGTTCCGATCCTTGCTAGAAAGGTATACAGAGGTGAAACCTTCATCTCCGACTGTCCGATCTGCCGCGTAAGGTCATCCGCGGCTAGCTACCGGACTGCAGGGAACAGTGTTGTACGATGTCATCTCGCCTAAATTTCCCGCTCTTGCTTACCTTCTAGGACAGAAGGAGCAGAAACGGATGACGTACACCAGGGCTCACCACTTTCAGCAGCTGCTGACTGCCACGACAAGTGTCATATTTTTCTTGGCTTTCCAGGAATCCTGAAAAGGGTTACGGTCGTGACGGTCACGGCTCGTTGCGAATCATTGTTCACACCGAAGGGTCTGATTTTTTCTACATGAATTCACAATAAATTTCATTTTTTCATTTCAAACTGTAATTTACCGTGAAGGATTAGGGACGTGTCAAAGGACAAGTTCGACGAAAATTTATGAGGGCCTGCTTGAGATAGTCTCGTGACGGCAATTGGCAGTCGTTGTACTCGCTGACTGCCTTCTGGAGAGCCCTGACGTACACGTTCCGGCTTGTCAGCGTCAAGCTCAGTCCATCGCGAGCCAGATGCAAAAGGCTGTTCTTCTGGGATCACTTCATCTGGTCCGTCAACACTGTTCCTCATAACATTCCTCACAGATTGTTTGCTCTAAAAAGGTATACAGAGGTAAAACCTTCATCTCCAACTGTCCCGTCTGTCGCGTAAGGACATCCGCGGCTAGAAACAGGAGGAGCAGGAACGGTTGACGTACACGTTCCGGTTGCGTCGGGATTCGTTGCTTTAAACAATCATGATCGTAGCTTCCGGACCCTACAACTTCTCACATAATCTCACCAAGTTTTACTTATTTCCCATTTTAATAGATTCTCAAAAGTGGTGTCATTTTAATACATTCTGAAATTTAGATATTTGTTAGGATTACCTGTCATACATTAATGAACAAATTTTTTCCGTATATTAGTAGAAGAAATGTTGTTTTCGGTTTTGATCGTTTATTTTATCATGTAGACTACATACATTATAATGTTGATTCATTCTGAAGGATTTATTGGGTAATAATAAATGTCGGTAATATGATAGAGATTGGTATATATAGCAGTGGCCATGTTCTAGATTTATCAGTTATGTTTTTTTTAATCTAACTGGAAAAAATGAAGTTTCTAATTAGAACTTTACTGGTTGCCTTCGTCGCTTTCATCAATTTTGATGGTGAGTGTGCCCAATATAACATAAATCTTTCTGTAAATATAAAATATGACCAACGAAAAATTTTCTCAAGATGAACAATTTTCCTTTTAAACTTTTTTTTTATATTTCGAAAAATTTATGTACCTTATCAAAAATGGTTTCAAGTAAAGTAGACCTTTTTGAGGTGAGTAATTTTTTTTTCTTTACATTTTTTTCATATCTTGCATAGTATGCTAAAGCTCAGTCCAATCTGATCTTATTGAGAATAAGAATTTAAAAATCCTAGAACTTGATCCGAAACACTCAATTAAATTATCGAAGCCTTTTAGATTAAAATATTCAAACTCAACATGATGTGTGACTTCTGAAACTATTTTTAATTTTGTAATTTTATGGTTGTTTTACATGCTCGAAAGTTCGGGCCGAGTCTGGATCAACTTTTTCGAACCAGGCCGAGCCGGGCTCGAGAATACTGGAACTTTCGAGAACCCGAGACAGGTCGGGTTCTCGAAACCAACCGGGTACTCGAAATTTTCAAGTATTCGAAAAGTTTCGGGTTCTCGAAAGTTTCGAGTGCTCAAACTATTTCGGAATTTTTCGAGCAGAACTATAATTCTTCAAGGTAAAGTTGTTCGAAGATGTATACACATAAATCTGTCTTGCTTCGTAGTTCAAAAGGCGTAGTTTAAGAAATCGTTAAGATTTTTGAAAGTTTTATTTTTCTAAATTTACGAAAAGAATTTGAATATTTAAAGACCAATTTTAGTTTTTGAGATTTTTCTGGTTTCTGGCACATTTTTGGAAGAAAATAATTAAATTGTTCGCTTAGAAAAAACATAATAATATTTTTAGAGCTATATAATGTATATTAGGTCAAAATATGTACAAAAATGTGAATAGTGATAAATAGATAAATTCAATAAAAGAAGACGATTGTGTCAGATTTTCAGCTTTATTCAAACAATCAGAAGCTGATTGCGATACATGTAGATAGACTACGTGACCTCCAGCAATGTGT